>SOZL01000010.1:65529-80895 GCA_009733165.1 Naja naja
CTGTTTCATCCCCAATTATTTAAATACTGTTATTTAAGGCCAAGAATACCAGACTTAACAAAACGCACCCCAGTCAAGAACAAGGGAGCTCACAGGAGGAGTCAGAAGACTTAATCTTCTCTCAACCTGTCACTGAAGCGGATGTCATTCCAGTATCTCATATGTTTTCAGACCTAGTTCAAAAGCAGTGGGCGTCCACAGCTACTTACCCTGCTCCCACGGACAACATATAGAAATTTTATAATCTGCCCCTGGCTTTGCTAATACTCTTAACACCCTGAGGTTGATGACCCCATAGTGGCCTTGGCATCTTCCTCTGGTATCCCGGGTGAAGCCGAAGAGGCACTCAAACCAGAAGAAAAGAGGGCTAAACTAGTGCTTTGCAGGGCTCACCAAGCTGACGCGTGGGCCATAAGAGCAGCTACAGCTGCATCCTTCTTTACTAGATCTAGATCTTCTTTGAGATGGCTCCACCATCTCAGGGACACCATTCCCTACTCCAATATTTGAGTGCATCAGGACATTGCCAAGCTAATAGCCGCAGCAGAATTTTCTGCTGATGCGACGTTTAACGCTGTTACATTTTCTTCCAGAGCTATTGCCTCTCAGGTATCTGCTCATAGATTGCTTTGGCTCAGGCATTGGCAGGCTGACACTAAACACAAGTGGAAGCTTGCCTCTGCACCCATCTCAGGCGATAAACTGTTTGGCTCCGTCCTCCGTCTGCTCTTAATAGAATCTAGGAACAAGAAAAAATTCCTGCCTTCTCTTTTTCGGAAATCGGACGGTAGAAGCCCACAGTCCTTTCGGAGGAGCTCCTTTCGTCCCTTATACCGGGGCTCCTACTCTAACTGATCCCAAAGGACCCCAGGATATAGACAAGGGCATCAACCCGAAAGGTCTGACTTTGGGGATAGGATTAGATGGGGAGGACAAGGCAAGAGACCTTTCTGGGGGACTGGAAACAGGTCTTTCCAGCGTCCCAAATAGGGAACTTCAGGAAATACCTATCGGCAGTTGTCTAAAATTCTTCGCCGATCAATGGGACTCCTGTACCTCTGACTCTTGGGTCAGAGATACAGTATAATTTGGTTTGGCTCTGGAATTCCAATCCGCCCCCGAACTTCTTTATGAAACCACCTGTCTCTAGAGATCCTGCCAGAAGATCTCTTATGCAAACAGCTATACATCATCTGCTAGAGATCCGGACTATTCAGCCGGTGGCTTCGGATCAGCAAGGACAGGGGTTTTACTCGCACCTTTTCGTGGTTCCAAAGAGTTCAGGGGGATGGAGGGCAATTTTAGATCTAAAAAGCCTCAACCACTCTCTGGTGTACTGGAAATTTAAAATGACCACGTTATAATCTATTCTTCTTGGCTTCAGGAAGCGCGACGTCTTCTATAGAGCTCACTGAGGCATACTTGCACATTCCGATTCGACCTTCCCACAGTAAATTTCTGAGATTTTGCTATAATAATATGCATTTTTAATATATTGCTCTTCCTTTTGGGCTAGCATCAGCTCCCAGAACTTTCACTAAGGTCTTGTCAACTCTGGCCGGTCATCTGAGTGTTTACAACCCATTTACAGTGCTACCTAGATGACATTCTAATCTTGTCATCTTCGGTTAGTCAGGCTGAACTAGACACCCAGTTTACCATTCTGGCTCTTCAAAACCATGGGTTTTCTATAAACTGGGCTAAGAGTCACTTAACTCCAGCGACTCAAAATTCATCTGGGGCCATTATAGATACCGTGGAAAGGAAAGTCTTCCTTTCTCCAGACAGACAAGAGAGCATCAGACAACTAGCTCAGGAGATCAGGACCCTTAAATGGGTACCCTTGATCTGGTTATCTAATCTATTGGGGAAACTGATCTCCTGTATTTCTGTTGTTCCCTGGGCCTGACTGCATTCCAGAACCCTACAATGCTACCTGTTACCCTTCCAAAGGTCAGGAAGAGACACTTCCAACTCATGAGTCCTAGTACCACCAAAGGTCCTCAGATCTCTTCGCTGGTGGACCACACCCATCATCAACAGGGCTTGCCTATTCAAGGAACCCAACAGATCTATCATCACGACAGACGCCAGCCTGTTTGGATGGAGGGCGCACTACCAACACCACACAACACAAGGATGTTGGTCTGCCCTCAGACAATTGTACAGCATAAACCTATTGGAACTCAGAGCTGTCCATCTGGCTCTTCGCATTTTCAATCCACTGATTCGGTCCAAACACGTCCTGATTCTGACAGACAATGTTACAACGAAGGCTCATATAAACAAACGGGGGTACCCACTCAGACCAACTGATGAGGGAGGCAGAGAAGTTGTGCCTTTGGGTGGAGAGGAACTTGCTCTCCATCAGGGTGGAGCATATCTCCGGTCTGTCCAACATCCAGGCAGACTGGCTGAGCAGGGCCACAGTTGATCAGTCGGAATGGCAGTTACATCCATCACTGTTCCAAGAAGCAGCCCTGAGATTCGGACAACCAGTGATCGACTTATTCGCCTCACCTCTCAACGCCCAACTCCCGAGAGTCATATAAAGGTACCCAACCCAGGGAGCAGAGAATATCAATGCCCTTTGATGTCGCTGGCCACCAGGCCTACTGTACGCATTTCCCCATCTTCCGGTGATCCCCAAGGTGATCCAAAAGCTCCTGGAGGAGAAAGCGGAGCTGTTGCTAATAGCACCATACTGGCCTTGGTTTGCAGACCTCCGGGATCTCTCAGTAGTGGAACCATGGAGGATCCCACTGGAGAGAGTTGCTCTATCTCAGGGTCCAGTTCAACACCCGCACCCTCAGTGGCTCCACCTTGCCGTATGGAGATTGAGCGGCGACATTTAAAGGGTGAAAACATTTCCAACAGGGTCATTTCCACCATCCAGGCGGCCAGACGTCCATCGACAAATCACATTTACAATGCCACTTGGAACATATTTTGTAAATGATGCGCTAAATTCAATATTGAAGCCACTTCTCCATCAGTGGCACAAATACTCGAGTTCTTGCAGGATGGTCTGGACAGGGGCCTTTCGCCCAACACGTTGCAAAGACAGGTGGCAGCATTAGCTTTGGTCATTTCCTGGGGTGATCTGTGCTGCATTTCACATCATCCTCGTATTCGTAGTTTCATTCGTGGAGCCACAAATATATGGCCCCTGGTGATTCACTGCTATCCAACTTGGGATCTTGACAAAGTCCTCTCTGCTATAACAAAGGGATCCTTTGAGCCACTGAGGACCACGAGCCTCCATTTTCTGACATATAAGGTAGTCTTTTTGATAGCTATTACATCAGCAAGACAAATCTCCGAACTAGCTGCATTGTCTGGAGGAAAAGACCTATGTATATTTCACCATGACAGAGCGATCCTCTGTCCTGATCCAACGTTCGTGCCAAAAATTAATTCAGCCTTCCACAGGGCACAGGAGTTAGTGCTGCCGAACTTTTGCCCGAGACCAACACATAGACTCAAATACCAATGGCATCAGCTTGACGTGAGACGCGCCCTACGCATTTACTTAGATGGATTTAGGAAAACGGAAGCTCTTTTCATTTCATTTCAACCTACCACCCAAAGGCACAAAGTTTCACTTTCAACAATTGGCAGATGGTTGAGAGCCACAATATCCAAGGTGTATGAGACTCAGTCACTTCCTGTACCTAGAGGCATAACTGCGCATTCCACACGAAGTGCGGCAATGTTGGCAGCATGGGCCACGCAAGCCCTAATAGAAGAAATTTGTAGGGCAGCAACTTGGGCCTCTCCATCGCCCTTCATCAGGCACTATAAAATTGATGTGTTCGCCTCTGCAGAGGCCTCATTTGGCAGGAGAGTGTTACAATGAATCCACACGGGCCAAGAGGAAACATAGATCCAGATGGTTTCCCTGCCGTAGGACAGGCCAAGCTTTGGTATGTTCCACTACTGAATGCTCTGAACAGCTCAGGGGAGAAAAGGTGTTGGTACTTACCTGATACGCCTGTTCTCCGGGAGCTGTGAAGAACATCCAGCTGCACCCAAGTTCCATCTGGTGGGGTTCCTATTCCGGCCAACTCTTAAATAAGGTGAAGGATGAAAATGTGTTGACAGTTCGACTTCACCAAAACTGGAGGACGCTAGGGAGGAGTACTGTGGAAGAGGAGGAGTGTCCTTGTAATTAAGCTCAGCCTATCTGAGGAGAGACTGAAGCACCTTCCACTACTGGATGCTCTTCACAGCTCCCGGAGAACAGACTTACCAGGTAAGTACCAACGCCCTTTCTCCCCCCCCCGTCTTATCTCTCTCTTTCCCTCTCTCCCTTTCTCTCTCTCTCTGGTCTCTTTCTTTCTCTCTCTCTTTCCCTCTCTCTCGCTCCCTTTCTCCCCCTTTCTCTCTTCTCGGTCTATGTGTCTTGTCTTTCTCTTTCCCCTTTCTCTCTCTCTGTCCCTGGGGGTGGGGGTGGGGAAAGGAATCTCAGAACTGGTGCTGGGTGGTGGGAATCTGATGTCCGAAGGCCGACAAGCCACGTGCTGAAGACCAGATAGCTGGCGGGGAGGTGGGGCAATCCAGCAGTCTCCCTAGCAAACCCATGTTGTGGCTGCTGCCTCCTGTCTCCATGCATCGAGGATGCCGAGCAGGAACAGGAAGAGTGCGGACCTGTGCCGCAGGAAGCAGCTGCCAGCGATGCCCTCAGATGAAGATGTTGCAAGGGGGAGGCATGACCCCTCCCCTCAGGAGCTGCAAAGCGCTCACTGCCCCTCTAGTACTTGCCAAGCCTCCTCCTTCCTACTGGGCGTGTGAATGCTTCTGGCAAGGAGGAAGAGAAGCACGGTGGGAGGAGGTTTGGCAGCTGCCAGAGGGGCGGTGAGCACAGCTTCTGAGGGGAGAGGCACAGGAGATCGTGCCCTCCCCTCGCAGGCCAGGGAACCCCTGGGAAGGGCTCAGATGATGCGATCTCCCACATGCTACCCTCCCCATGCGCATCAGTCCATCCGCCACCGGTATCACCCCTGTTGCAGACACGGATGCGCTGCACACCACCAAAATTTTCCAACGGACCACCAGTGGTCCACAGACCACCGGTTCGCAACCTCTGATTTATATCATTACAACTAGATAAACAGATAGGCTAGATAAATTAATATAAAGAACGAAGACACTGAATTAAGATAAGGTTGATGAATTTGAAAGAGAACGGATAAGTAAAAAGTGTTAAGAGTTGTGGAGGGATACAATAGAGGGAAGAAGAAGTGGGTGTGTTGGCTGGAAAAGATTAAACATGCTGAGCGTTACAAATCTAAGATTAGGACAGGGAGGAAACAAATGGCACAGACCTCGTCAGCTACCTCAAGTCCATCTAGTCAAAGGTCAATCAAAGAATTATTGCAAAAGGACAGGTCTAACTCGTTCAAAGATTTACAGGCCATGCTGCAATCAATACAGGAAGCCATGTCGAGAAATCACAAGGAAATAGAGAGATTGGGGAGGTAAGAAATGATACAGGCAAACTTAAGGAAAAGATGCAAACGATGGATGGAAGATTGGAATCCTTTCAACAACAAATTATGAGAAATGAACAAAAGCTGCAAGAAATGGAACAAAGAATGGAAAAAGAAAAGAGTGGAAAAAATAAACGAGAAATTAATCAGGGCAAATAAAGAATTAGAAGCAACGGTCATTGTTCTGGAATTGGAAAAAGAAGCCCATTATTTACGTTTCCAGAATATAAAAGAAGAAAGAGGAGAAGATCTACCAGAAATGATGGCAGAATTATTGGTGAAAGCTTTGGTAATAGGAAAAGATAAGATGTTGATTAAAATGGATGAGATCTACAGAATTCATACCAACTATGCAAGATGCCACAATTTACCGAAAGAGATCCATGTTAGATTTGTTAAAAAATGAATTAGAGATGAGATTCTCCATAGGACGAGAAACGACCCATTATAGTATAGGGAAAAATGGCTGATAGTGCTGAAACAAGTGCCAAAAAGAATTAGGGACCTATGAAGACCATACCAATTCTTGACATCCAAATTGACCAGACACAATATTAATTTTAGATGGCTGACTCCAGAAGGAATAATGATCACATGGCAGGAAAAGAGAATTAGAGTGGACACCCTGGACAAAATGGAGGAGTTCTGTAAGCAGATTTTTGGCAGTGAAGAACTAGAAGAAAGAGAAGTAGAAGAAGAAAGATGTCGGGCTCCGTTAGGGATGATAGATGATCTGAGCCCGTCAGCACATTTGCAGGAGTAGCCGTCGCACCCTGCCGATGATAGATGCTTCTGGGTAATTGCAACAGCTGCAGCATCGGAGAATTATGACATGCAAAGGGATCCTCAGTCGTCTGTAACTTGAAGGGAAACTCCTATCTGTGTTTGATGGATTGTTGGATGTTAATTAGATGATTCTCCCAAAGCCAAACTGAAAGAGAATAACAGCCGGTGCAACTGTTGAATCAACTGGGCTGAAGAAATGGGCGATGCGGGGGTGG
Organism: Naja naja; assembly: GCA_009733165.1. NCBI lineage: Eukaryota > Metazoa > Chordata > Lepidosauria > Squamata > Elapidae > Naja > Naja naja. The sequence continues at coordinate 72,023 of SOZL01000010.1, forward strand.
TGGTTAACTATTTAGTTTACTCGCGATGAGATAGGAAGCATGAGCGATGGATAGGTGGTAGGGAAGGAAATAGTGGACTTATTTGGGAATAAGTGGTAATTAAGGGAATAATTAGGGGCGTGGATAGGAGATAGAAGCGTTGAGGTGGGTGTGTTTATACCTTTAAATAACACTGTAAGGCAGAAGCTTCGAGTGCTAACCTAGACCAGTTGGGATACCGTTCTTGTCAGATGGAAATTTTGTTGTTTGACATTAAAATCCTTGAAACCTGCTTTCTGCTCTGCATGGTGGTTTGTGGTTTGTGTGCAAATCTGCAAGTTTTCAAAGACCGGCTGAGAAGAGAAGAGTCAAGAATATTGGTTAGAGAAGAGAAAGATGCAAAAGTTAGAGAAAGGGAAAATTGTGATGATTATAGCTTACAGCTCAGGTAAACCCCAAATCCACAATCTCAGAAAATTAGAATATTGTGAAAAGGTGCAATATTCTAGGCTCAAAGTCAGCTAATTAAGCCATAACACCTGCAAAGGGTTCCTGAGCCTTTAAATGGTCTTTCAGTCTGGTTCAGTAGGAATCACAATCATGGGAAAGACTGCTGACCTGACAGTTGTGCAGAAAACCATCATTGACACACTCCATAAGGAGGTTAAGCCTCAAAAGGTAATTGCAAAAGAAGTTGGATGTTCCCAAAGTGCTGTATCAAAGCACATTAATAGAAAGTTATGTGGAAGGGAAAAGTGTGGAAGAAAAAGGTGCACAAGCATCAGGGATGACCGCAGCCTGGAAAGGATTGTCAGGAAAAGGCCATTCAAAAGTGTTGGGGACTTTCACAAGGAGTGGACTGAGGCTGGAATCAGTGCATCAAGAGCCACCACACACAGACGGATCCTGGACATGGGCGTCAAATGTCAGAAGCGTCTTACCTGGGCTAAAGAAAAACAGACCTAGTCTGTTGCTCAGTGGTCCAAAGTCCTCTTTTCTGATGAGAGCAACTTTTGCATGTCATTTGGAAACCAAGGACCCAGAGTCTGGAGGAAGAATGGAGAGGCACACACTGCAAGATGTTTGAAGTCCAGTGTGAAGTTTCCACAGTCTGTGTTGATTTGGGGAGCCATGTCATCTGCTGGTGTTGGTCCACTGTGCTTCATTAAGTCCAGGGTCAATGCAGCCGTCTACTAGGAGATTTTGGAGCCCTTCATGCTTCCTTCCACAGACGAGCTTTATGGGAATGCTGACTTCATTTTCCAGCAGGACTTGGCACCTGCCCACACTGCCGAAAGCACCAAAACCTGGTTCAATGACCGTGGGATTACTGTGCTTGATTGGCCAACAAACTCGCCTGACTTGAACCCCATAGAGAATCTATGGGGCATTGCCAAGAGAAAGATGAGAGACATGAGACCGAACAATGCAGAAGAGCTGAAGACCGCTATTGAAGCATCCTGGTCTTCCATAACACCTCAGCAGTGCCACAGGCTGATAGTTTCCATGCCACGCCGCATTGAGGCAGTAATTGCTGCAAAAGGGGTCCAAACCAAGTACCGAGTACAGATGCAAGCTTATACTTTTCAGAGGTCTGATACTGTTCTATGTACAATCCTTGTTTTATTGATTGCACGTAATATTCTAATTTTCTGAGATTGTGGATTTGGGGTTTTCATGAGCTGTAAGCCATAATCATCACAATTATGACACATCATGGCTTGACCTATTTTGCTTTGCATGTAATGAGTCTATCTCATATATTAGTTTCACCTTTTAAGTTGCATTACTGAAATAAATGAACTTTTGCACGATATTAGAATATTACATCCAATCAATAAAACAAGGAGCGTACATAGAACAATATCAGACCTCTGAAAAGTATAAGCATGCATATGTATTCAGTACTTGGTTTGGACCCCTTTTGCAGCAATTACTGCCTCAATGTGGTGTGGCATGGAAGCTATCAGCCTGTGGCACTGCTGAGGTGTTATGGAAGACCAGGATTAGAGTGGGACACTTGGAGCCTAGAATATTGCACCTTTTCACAATATTCTAATTTTCTGAGATTGTGGATTTGGGGTTTTCATGAGTTCTAAGCCATAATCATGATGATTATGGCAAATCACAGCTTGAACTATCTTGCTTTGCATGTAAAGAGTCTATCTCATATATTAGTTTCACCTTTTAAGTTGCATTACTGAAATAAATGAACTTTTGCACAATATTCTAATTTTTCGAGTTTCACCTGTATATTATATCCAAAAATTTTGGCCCACGCTATCATCGTCTCTTTAACTTGTTTTTCTTCCATTCTATAGTTTAATAAGTAATTATATAGTATGTTTATCAATTTGTCATCAGTCCCCACTAATATCTTGTCCAATGTTGTTAGTTCTCTATAAAAACCCCAGGTTTTCACATCTTTCACATAATACAATTGTATCTGCAGGTACAACCACCACTCTAATTCCACCCCTTGATTTTTTAGTTCTAATCAAGTTTTCAATTTACCATTCTCATTTAGTATATTTTTATAAGAAACATTTTTTTCCGTATTTATAACATTTGGGTGTATCAATGCTTCTAAAGTGGAGAGCCAGACTGGTATTTCCCTATAGTTTTGTTGTTTAATTTTATCCCACACTGATAACAATGCATTCCTTACATAATGTCTTTGGAAATATCGATGTGCTGTATTTCTCCTGTACCAGAGAAATGCATGCCACCCTAGTTGAAGGTCATGACCCTCCAATAACAATAGTCTTCTATGCCTCAAAGTTATCCACTCTTTCACCCACATGAGTGCAGCTGCTTGGTAATGCAATTCCCAGTCTGGTAGACTAAAACCTCCTTTCCCTTTTGACTCTTGAAGTAGTTTCAGTTTTATTCTCTGTTTTTTTCCTGCCAAATAAATTTCAACATTATTTTATTCAACTCATCAAAATACTTTTTCTCTAGTTTTATTGGTATTGTTTGGAATAGAAAAAGTATCTTCGGCAATATGTTCATCTTTATTGTGGCTATTCTACAGTTGCAAGCTTTTCCATCTCTCCAGATCCAGCTTAATTTGATGCATAGTTGTCCTCTTTAATTGTTGTACATCTTGCTGTTAGGTAGATTCCTAAATATTTCACTTTTTTCACTATCTGAATGTCCATTTTCTTTATTAATTCATCCCTCTGTTTGTAAGATTTTTAACTATCATTTTGGTTTTTTCCTTATTTATTTTTAATCCAGCAACCTCTCCATATTCCTCTAATTTCTCTATGAGTCTTGGGCCTGATTCTAATAGTTCCTCTAAGATGAAAACTAAATAATCTGAGAACGCTTGTAGTTTTCTCTTTTGATTTCCATTCCTTTAATATACTCATGTTGACTGATATTTCTTGTTAGTACTTCAGTTTTAAGATAAATAACAATGGAGATAATGGACACCCTTGCCTTGTATCTTTTCATATTGAAAATTTTTCAGTTACCTCACCATTCACAATCACTTTGGCTTTCTGATTTGTATATATTGCCTTGAACATGTTTATAAATTTATCTCCAAAGTCAATATATCTTTTAATTGATATAACATGAATTGCCAGTTCACATTGTCAAATGCCTTTTGGGCGTCTGGAAACAACAATGCCAATTGCTTTTCATTATGTTATTTGTAGTATTCCAATGTATCTAATATTACTCTCGTATTATTTCTTATCTGCCTTTTGGGTAGGAAGCCATTTTGGTCAGGGTATATGAACTTCAAGAATCTCTTCAGCTTTCTGCTGTTACTGAGGCGAATATTTTGTACTCAGCATTCAGTAGGGATATGGGTCTGTAGTTCTTTATTTGCGTTAAATCTGAATCCTCTTTTGGTATCAAAGTGATGTTAGCTTCCACCCATGATGGTGGTATCTTTGTTCCATATAAAACCACATTTTTTACCTCTAAGAATGATTGGCCCAAGGTATCTTGTAGCTATTTATATATTTCTGCTGGTAGCTCTGCTGGGCCAGGTGTTCTGTAATTTTTTTTTTTGATCGCCTCTGCTAGTTCTGTCATTGTTATCCTCTCATTCAGCATAGATTTCATTGCTTCTGGAACCTTAGGTAAGTTAGCTTTTTCCAGATATTGTAATGTTTTCTCTTCTGGATGTTCCTCATCATCATATAGTTTCCCATAAAAGTCCTGGATAATATTCTTTTTTTCCTCAGTTTGGTAATGTAGAGTTCCATCTTTGTCTTGCAATTTACTTATCCATTTTTTCTCTTTCTCCTTTTACAATTTGTAAGCTAGCCATCTCCCTGGTTTGTTTGCATTCTCAAAAAAGTTTTGTTTCATTCTTTTTATATGTTGTGCCAGGTCTTCTTTCTCCAATGAGCTGTTCAGAGCATCCAGTAGTGGGAGGTGCTTCAGTCTCTGTGGGAATAGGCTGGGCTTAATTGCTAGGATGCTCCTCCTCCTCCACAGGACTCCTCCCTAGTGTCCCCCAGTTTTTGCTCAGCCTTGTAGAAATGGGTCGTTGGTTCTCACCTGATAGAACCTTTCTCTTTGGGTGGAGATAGCATTCAGGATTGGGTGATCAGTCTCCACTTGCTGATTGGACTGTCTGTCAAATCTTTGAGAACACTCCCTCTGTTGCTAGGGACCTCCCAGAAATTGGCGAAGGAATATTGACAGACTGATGTGTTCTCCTATAACAATAACATACACCATTACATTCGGAATGGACCAGAAAAGGGTGGGAGTGAATGCTATCTCCAACCAAAGAGAAAGGTTGTATCAGGTGAGAACCAACGACCCTTCTCCATTGTGGTGGAGATAGCATTCAGGATTGGGACATACCAAAGCTGGCTGTCCTATGGGTGAGCCTGGTGCAGCCCGAATTCCCTAGACAGGATGGACCTTTTGCGGACCTCTCTGTCCAAAAGCTGCCCCAGCAGAAGCAAAAGAGTCCAGCTTATAGTGTCTGATGAACGGAGAAGGTGAGGCCCAGGTAGCCGCCCTGCAAACCTCCTTCAGAGAGGCCTGAGTGGCCCACGCTGCCGCCGTGGCTGCACTTCTCGTTGAGTATGCTGTTATCCTTGGTGGAACTGCCAGTCCTTGGGTTTGGTAGGCCTTGGATATGCACAGTCTTATCCATATCCCCACAGTTGTTGGAGTAACCTTGCAACCCATAGTAGAAGGTTGAAAGGAAATAAAGAGGGATTCAGACCTTCTGAAGGGCGATGTCCTCTTAACATAAATCCTCAAGGCTCTGTGAACATCCAGAGTGTGCCATCTTCTTTCTAATGCATGCACAGGATGTGGGCAAAAATCAGGTAAGATTAGTTCCTGGGCTCTGTGGAACCACGAGTTCACCTTTGGCATGAATGAAGGGTCTAGTCTTAACAACACTCGGTTGGTGTGGAACACACAAAGGTCCTTCCTGACAGATAAAGCTGCCAAATCTGAAATCCTCCTGGCAGAGGTAATTGCTACCAGGAAGGCCACCTTGCAAGACAAAACTGCAAGGAAGTGGACCTCAGTGGTTCAAATGGGACCTCAGTCCACTTTAGAGAGGTCCCATGTTGGAAATTGATGAACCACTGGAGGCCTCAGGTTTATAACACCCTTCAGAAACCTGCGGACCGTGGGATGTCTAGACAAGGATTCTACTCCCCACAAGGACAGAACAGAGGACAAGGCTGCAACCTGCCTCCGTAAGGTGTTAGGAGAAAGCCCCTTATATAGGCCCTCTTGGAGGAAGTCCAGCACCTGTGCAATCAAGGCCCCAGTGGACCTAGAACACCATTTGCTAAAAGCCTTCCAGGTTGCATCTTAGAAGCGGTTGATAGAGGGTCTCCTGGAGGCCTGGATAGTTCTTATTACTCTGGAGGAATAATTGTCCCGGATCAGAGATCCCCGCTCAATCTCCAGGCGGCCAACTGAAGCCACTGGGGCTCTGGGTGCAATACTGGCCCCTGGCTGAGCGATACTCTGTCCGGTATCCTCCAGGGTCTGGAGATGGAGCGATTTACTAAGTCCACAAACCATGACCTTCTGGGCCAATGAGAGGCTACAAGGATAAGTTCTGCTCTTTCTGCCACAGCTTCTGGATCACTCTCAGGATCAGGGTCAGGAGGAAAGGCATAAAGTAGCTCCCGTGGCCAAGGGCTGCATAAGGCTCGTTCTCCCCTCAGAACCCACAAACCTGGAGTAGAACCTCTGGAGTTGTGTGTTGTCCTGGGAAGCGAAGAGGTCCACAGCTGCTACTCCGAATCACTCCAACAGCTCCTGAAACAAATCAGGATGCAAACGCCACTCTGTGTGGTCAACGGTGGCTCTGCTAACCCAGTCAGCCTCAACATTGGCCACGCCAGCAATGTGCTCAGCTCTGAACGATACCTGGTGTCTCTCTGCCCATAAGCAGAGTTTTTCTGTCTCAAGCATCAACAGCCATGAATGTGTCCCACCTTGGTGGTTAATGTGCGCCTTGGTTGACACATTATCAGTCAAAACCAGGATGTCCTTACCTGAGACAGATTCCTCTTAAGATTTCAGGGCCAGATGGACCGTCCTAAGCTCTAGCCAATTAATATTATGGCCCAAATCTGCCTGGGACCATTGTCCTTGGACCACCCTGGATTGAATATGGGCTCCCCAGCCATAGAGACTGGTATCCATGGTCAGCACTAACCTGTCAGGTTCCTTGAATAAGAGCCCCAGGGAGAGGGCCTCAGATGACTACCATCGTAAGGATCGCAAGACCAGAGGAGTCAATCTGACCTGTAGAAGGGAACAACTCCTACCTGTCTTCTGATACAGGAGAAGAAACCATTGGAGTGGCCTGGCATGGAATCTAGCCCAGGGCACAATATTAATACAAGATATCATTTTCCCCAGGATCTTGGAAAGCGTAGGCAGGGACACCCTGTGTTTAGGTTTTACTTGCCCAATTAACTCCCTGATACTCCCCTGACGTTCCTGGGATAAGGACCCCTTGCAGGAAATGGTATCTATTACAGCTCCCAGATGGAGTAGAGAGGTAGTGGGAGTGAAGTGGCTTTTGGCCTCATTGACAGAGAAGCCATGCCCCTGGAGCACCTGAATGGTGATTTCCAAATCCTCTGTTGCTCGAGATGGGGAGGATGACTGGACCAGTATGTCATCCAGGTAACACTGGACTCTTACTGGGATGGCCCTGAGATGGGCTGCCAGGGCTGCCAACAGCTTTGTGAACATTCTGGGGGCAGAGGAAAGCCCAAAGGGCAAGGCCCTATATTGATAGTGCCTCCCATTATAGCAGAACTTGAGGAATTGTCTATGGGCCGGAAGAATGGGGACATGAAGGTAGGCCTCTGTTAAATCTATGGAGGTCAGGAAACCCCCCACCTTAATCCCCTCTAGAATTGACTGGAGGGAATGCATTTTAAACCGCCTGTATTTCACCCGGCGGTTAAGATACTTCAGGTCCAGAATTGCCCTCCATCCCCCTGAGGCTTTAGGGATTATAAACAAGATGGAGTAAAATCCCATGCCCTGTTGCTCCTCTGGCACCATCTGAATTGCCTGGATTTCCAGTAGGTGCTTAATAGCTGTTTCCATAAGGACCTTTTCTCTCCCTGTTCTTGGAAACAGGACAGCAAATAAAACACCTCGGGGGTGTAGAGAGGAACTCAATGGAAAGACCCAAGCTGACAATCTCCAGTACCCAAGCATCTGTGGTTACCTCCTCCCAACACCTGGCAAATAATGCCAGATGTCCACCACTGGGAGGGTTGACATCTAATTCAACTGGGGTGTTGGAAGGGACGACCACCAGCCCCTCAAAAGGGCCACTTATTGTTAAATGGGCAATTTCTACCTGTCCTGTCCTGGGGTTGATCCTGCCCGGGGACGAAAGGTCTCTGGGGCCTAGAAAACCCCCCTCCTGCTTCAGGAGTCCTATAATAGGAACATCTGAGATAGGGAGTTGATCTTAAATCACCCCTTCTGGACCTGGACGGCAAGACCTTCCCTTTGTCCTTGGACTCCACCAGTACTTTGTCCAGAGCCTCTCCAAATAATTTATCCCCTTTAAAGGGAGCAGTGGCCAACCTCCACTTATGTCTCATATCAGCTTGCCATTGTCTTAGCCAGAGCAGGCGGCAAGAGGTCACAGTCCTCCCTATTGCCCTAGATGCAAATCTGGCTGCACTGTGGGTGGCATCAGCTGAAAAATCCACTGCTGCTAATAGCTTGTTCACATGTTGGTGTGATCTCACATCGTCCAGTGGAATTCTCTCTTGCAGCTCCTGGAGCCAGATAAGAGAGGCTCTGTTGAAACGGGATGTGGCCGTGGAGGCCCTCACTGCACATGCTGCTGACAGGTGTGTTCTCTGCAACGTCTGTTCAGCCCTCTTGTCCTCTGCTTTCAGCGAGTCCTCAGGCTCCCCAGGGATGTCGGTGTTGGCTTGCAGGGCTGCAACTGGGGCATTGACAGTGGGCACTTCCAGGGCCTTGGAGAGGTCACCTCCCACATTGAACAGCTTCTTGTCCAGGGAGGAAGGGCTTGGACCCGACCCAAGGGATGACCACTGCCTTTGGATGACTGTGGTGAACATCCTTGGCACAGGGATGACATCTGCTGTTACTGTTTTTTTTTTTTTGAAAATAGTGGGTCATTGGGGTCTTCAGAAGGGTCAGTAGGCTCCTGTGGTTCAGGAACCAAGCCCTGCCCTGTGGCTTTCTTAGCCTTGAAGAGGAGCTACCTGAAGATGGCTGGTTGGAACAGGCCTGGCATAGAGACTTGTTCAGCCTCATTGAGGCCTTCATCATCAGAGTAATCTCTGTCCATCATTTGCCCACTGTCAGATGGGATGGAGTGGGAGCTTTCAGCAGGGCATAGAACCCTGATTCTGAATAGGGAGAGATCATCCTCATGA
>SOZL01000010.1:81895-119174 GCA_009733165.1 Naja naja
GCATGTTAAGTTGGAATTCAGGCTCTTGCCCCCAGACTGGTCTAATGCCAGCTGACATGGGAGTAAATGTGGCTTCTGGAGCCATTCTGGGTCTCTGACCTATAACTGTCAGTTGCTCTGTTGCTGGGCAGACTGAGAAAAAATTTCTAATCTCTGAAGCCTCAATAGACTCTTGTTGCTCTTCAGCTCCCCCTGTGGCCGTTTCTGTTACTGCACTCCTGTCAGTTTGCAGTTGCCTATCTCCTCTTAATAATGGTCGCTCCTCATTTAGGCGGGAAACTATACTGGGCGCCATTTCTTCTGAAGTTTGGGCCGCTTCTTTTCCTCGAGCCCACAACTTGTCAAGAGCCTTGTCTCTATGGCGCTCATTCCGCTCAGCTGCCTTGGAGCTCTTTCAAGCCTCTGCAACCTTGTCCTTTGGCTTGGGCTATAACAGGAAGACATCTGGTCTGGGGCTGCTGGGCTTAGAGAGTGTGACGGCCTGCGAGCCATCTCCTCAACTCTCCTGACAGCGTGGCTAGCATTCTGCCATTTTTAATTCCGATGCTGTTATTCCGGAGTTTCCACAAGTTATTCTGCAGCCTTCCTATCACTACGCTATCTAAAGGTTACTCTCCTTACCTGACCTGTCAATGTGTGAGGAGATTTCTGCCTTCACTGCAATCTTCTGCCCTTTCAACGCTGCCATGGTAGAACAGGCATCCACACGGCCATATTTAAGCCATCGAGAGCCTTGCCAAGCCAAAGCACAGGGATGTGGTGTGGATGGTGTTTCTACACACCTCCCGCAAAAAACCAATGTAGATCGGCCCTTAGCCGATCCGTTGTCTGTTGAAATAGTATTCAGTATTGATGATTTTTTTTTTGCTATTTGTCAAATTAAATTACTTCAAATTTTGATTCTTTAGGAGAAGAAATTAACACGTCGTGCAGCTAGCTGACTGAGTCAATTTCTGGGAGGTCCCTAACAACAGAGGGAGTGTCCTCAAAGATTTGACAGACTCAGTCCAATCAGCAAGCGGAGACTGATCACCCAATCCTGAATGCTATCTCCACCACAATGGAGAAAGGCAGCCTTTATTCTTTTCCTTGGCCGGAATAGCAGCAAAGACTACAAAAAAACCTCAGGTCTGATCTCAAATCTATCTCCTTAAGGCTCCATGAGTCATCCGGGAGCCAAAAGGAGCTACCGACAGCTTTTAATTCCATCTGACTGTCAGAGCTTGTCACAACATCGCGGAGCGCTCTTGACATCCCCAGAGTGGTCGGAGGCAACGGCCTTCAAGCCGTGTCTCCCCCAGCCCAAAGTAACTAGCCCTTGCCATAGCGACTTCCATGCTAGCTGCGCCGTTCTGATCGGTGCGGTTTGATTCAAAACGGCTCATTTTCCCCGCAGAGAATGCCGATTGGGGTGGGGGCATCAGCGCCCGTTTTACCCCTCTTCGCTGTTTTATCTTCATTGAGGGAAGCCGTTTGAGGCAAATTCCTCACACAGCATAGGATTGCTGCTGGCCCGGTCTTCGCACACCAAAATTAACTGCCGGCACCATTGTGCTATTCGTAGACTGCATGGTAGTGCTCAGCACTGCATATTACAGGCTTGTGAGAGGCATTGTCCCCAAGCAGGGTTCTCTTTTCAGGAACCCGGGGGAATTTAAACCCTGTTTTTTCCCCATTCTCGGGGGCCTTTGAGGAGGAAATTAGTTGACTTAGCCCTCACAGCCCAACTGATCCAGCAGCACAACAGCGAGCACCAAGGCCTGAGTCCACCTGTGCAGGGCAGCTGTTGTAGGCCAGTAAATTCAACAGCAGTTTTTCTTTCCTTCTGGCTTGTTAGGTGTTCTCAAATTTGGCTAATCTGGCAATATTCAGTACAAATTATAATTAATTAACTATATTATTGGTGGACAATAACTATATTTTAATTTAAAAAAGAAATTAATATTAGTAAAAATATAATATAAAATAAACAAAGAGGGGGAGCATTGTTATTAAGGGTTCCCTGTCCATCCTTGGAACAGGCCCCTGGGCGTGCCAACTGTCCAACATTATAGCCTCTATTAACAGTTGTACTGTAATCCTTCTGTCACAATGGCAAGCGGTAGTAGCTCTAGAGCATCAACCTCAAAGGCCATGTCTAAAACCCAGAGCAAGTCAAAACAGTCCAAAGGAACCTCCTAGGCTGCGGAGAAAGATGCCAAAAGGCTCCAGAATACACTGGAAAAGCACATGAAAATGTGCATGCGGGAGGCTGAGAGAAACTCTCAGGCTTTATCTCCCTCTAGGCCAGCACAGACTCCAAGCCTCCCTCCGCCACCTCCCCTGGATCTGTCCATGCCATCCAGGCACAGTCGGCTTTACAAGTACAACCTAGCACCTCAAGGGTAGCACCAGTTACACAAAGGGCCCCCGAGGCCACATTTACCCCAACAAGGTATTGCAGCGGGGTTGCAGCAGACCGTTCTGGCCAGGCAGCAACCTGCGGCTTTTGATTGTGATTCCCAATCATTATGGTAGTTAAGCAGGATGGAACAGCACTACACTCAGGTACATCTCCAAGGGGAGATTCGTATGATCCCAGACATATCTCTCCAGGGCTTACAAGATGAGGAAGGCCAAATTGACCAAATGGAACAAGTCGAGTCAGGGTCAGCACATAACAGCAACCGGGCCCTGTCAGAGGATCCCCTAGAAAGTGGCATGTCGGATGATGAGGACCTCACTCCAGATCAACCGACATTTACGGGTCTGTTCTGCCCTCAATTATTTAAGTCCCTCTTGTTCCAGGCTAAAAACACCGCACGCCTGGACAAATTGATCCCCTCTGCCCAACCAACAGCGTTGCAGGAGGAGTGAGAGGATTTAATTTTTTCCCAACCGGTTGCCAAGGTGGACGTAATTCCAGTCCTGCACATGTTCTTGGACCTGGTACAAAAACAATGGGCTTCTGCAGCGATGTACCCCACCCCCACAGGATATGACAAGAAGTTTTACAATCTGGCATCAGAATTCTCTAACTCCCTGAACACACCAGAGGTTGACCCTGTAGTAGCCCTAGCATTTTCCTCCATTATTCCCAGTGAAGCAGAGGAGGCGCTTAAACCGGAGGACAAGAGAGCTGAGTTAGCTCTTCATAATGCACATCAGTCAGATGCATGGGCCATAAGAGCAGCTACGGCCACATTCTTTTTTACAAGATCCTCCCATAGGTGGCTCCGTCACCTAAGGGAAACCATACCGAACTCTAATATAAGGGAGCATCAGGACATAGCCAAAGTGATTGCAGCCACAGAATTCTCTGCGGACGCAATATTCAGTGCGGTTAAAGTTTCATCAAGAGCCATAGCACTCCAGGTTACAGCACGGCGATTGCTATGGCTAAGACACTGGCAAGCTGACATGAAGCACAAGTGGAAGCTTGCCTCATCCCCCATTTCAGGAGACAAGTTGTTTGGCTTGATCCGCTACTGATTGAAACCAGAAATAAGAAAAAGATCCTCCCCTCTCTTTTTTGAAAATCAGATAGCAGAAATACCCAGTCCTTTCGGAGGGGTTCCTTTCGTCTCTTCTATCAGGGACCATATTGCCCAAGATTCCAGAGACCCTCTGGATTTAGACCAGGGCAACAGTCAGAGAGAACCAACTTTGGGGACAAGAATAGGAAGGGAAGGCAAGCCAAGAGACCTTTCTGAGGGGCAGGAAACAGGTCATTCCACCGCCCCAAATAGGACCAATACCGGCGCTCCCATTGGCGGACGGCTTAAAATCTTCGCAGACCAATGGGACTCTTCAACCTCAGATGCCTGGGTTAGAGAGACCATTAGATTTGGCCTAGCACTAGAATTTCAATCCACTACCCCGAACTTCTTCATGTCATGCCCTTCTAGAGATCCTGCTAAAAGGACTCTTATGGAGACAGCTACCCACCATTTACTGGAGATCCAAGCCATTCAACCAGTGGCTCCGAATCAGAGAGGGCAAGGATTCTATTAACATCTTTTTGTTGTTCCGAAGAGTTCGGGGGGTGGGGGGTGGAGAGCAATTTTAGATTTAAAATGCCTCAACTGTTTCCTGGTCTATCACAAGTTTAAGATGAGCACTTTGCAATCTATTCTGCTTGGCAGTAGACAGGGTGACGTCCTAATGTCAATAGATTTAATGGAGGCGTATTTACATATCCCAATTAGGCCATCTCACAGCAGATTCCTGAGATTTTGTTACAATAATCAACATTTTGAGTATGTAGCCCTTCCATTTGGTTTAGCCTCCGCCCCCAGGACCTTTATGAAGGTTCTTGCAGCCTTAGCCACCCATCTCAGAGGTAGACCCGTCCGGCTACAGTGCTATCTTGATGACATGTTACTTTTGTCAGCATCCACCCAACAGGCAGTTATAGACACTCAGATCACATCGCAGACTCTAGAACAACACTGTTTTTCCATAAATTGGCCAAAGAGTCATTCAATCGACTCAATTGATTCACCTGGGAGCAGTTGTAGACACTGTAGAAGGGAAGGTTTTTCTCTCACCAGATAGGCAAGAGAGCATACGACAATTAGCTCAAGAGATCAGGACGCTCAAGCGGGTTCCTCTGGCCAACTTATCTAAATTATTGGGGAAAATGATCTCATGCATCTCTATTATTCCCTGGGCTCGGCTTCACGCCAGAACCCTGCAATGGTTCCTGCTTCCATACCAGTGGTCAGGAAGAAGCAACTCCAAGTCCCGGGTCACCGTACCATTGAAGATCCTCATATCCCTTCACTGGTGGACCAGGCCAATCATCAACAAGGGTTGCCATTTCAAGGAACCCCACAGACTTACCATCATGACAGATGCCAGCCTGTTTGGATGTGGAGCACACTGCCAGTCCCTCATAGCTCAAGACGAATCTCAGATCTAGCTTCCTTATCAGTCAGACAAGACCTTTGTATTTTTCATTCCGACAGAGTAGTTCTTCGTCCAGATCCAACGTTCATCCCAAAAATTAATTTGGCTTTCCACAGGGCACAAGAACTAGTTCTCCCGAATTTTTGTCCGTGGCCAACTCAGGGTCTTGAACATCAATGGCATTGGGTTGACGTGAGACATGCTCTACATACATATTTGCACTGCACGACACCTTTCAGGAAATTGGAGGCTCTTTTTGTTTCCTTTCAACCTACCACTCAGGGGCACAAGGTCTCCTCTTTGACAATCGGCAGGTGGTTGAGGGCCACAATTGCTAAGACATATGAGGCTCAATCATTACCGGTGCCCAGGGGCATAACAGTGCATTCGACCAGGAGCGCTGCAATGTTGGCGTGGGCCATGCAAGCACCAATAGAAGAAATTTGTCGGGCGTCAACTTGGGCCTCTTCATCGCCCTTCATTAGACACCATAAAATAGATGTCTTTGCCTTAGCTGAGGCTTCCTTTGGTAGGAGAGTTTTGCAACGGGTCCACAGGGACCAGGAGGGGACTCCACACCAGACGGAGGCCCTCCCGTAGGACAAGCCAAGCTTTGGTATGTCTCACTATTGAATGCTCTGAACAGCTCATTGGAGAAAGGGCGTTGGTACTTACCTATACGCCCGTTCTCTGTGAGCTGTGAAGAGCATCCAGCCCCACCCAAATTCCACCTGGTGGGGTCCTATTCTGGCCAACTGTTAGACAGGGTGAAGGACACGAAGATTTCATCACTGTGGCTTCGCCAAAATGGGGAACGCTAGGGAGGAGTCCTGTGGAGGAGGAGGAGCGTCCTCACAATTAAGCCCAGCCTGTCCAAGGAGAGACTGAAGCACCTCCCACTACTGGATGCTCTTCACAGCTCGCAGAGAATGGGCGTATCTATTTCTTTTAATATTTCAGTTTGTTTCCTTAAGATACTATAGATGTCCCAAATCAGCATCAATTAATATAGGCAACTAACTTCAAAAGCTTATCAATGTTACACTCCTAATTATTATAGCTCCTAGAAATTTCAGTTTTTCTATTTAAAGGTCTTAGCAATCCTATAAAATCCTAATGTAGTAGAGTTCCCTTAACTTCAATTACTATAAAATATAAAAATCATTTTTTTAGAGAATTATAAATTTGTATAACTTTGTATATAATATGTACTGTAAAATACTTATTCAAACAATCACAATTATCCCTGATTCATCCACAATTATCAATAACAATTATCCCCCTTATTAATATTTTAGAATAAGAAATTTATCCAACTATATTCGTATATATTTATCCAACTATATTCGTATATAAATATATGAATAGATAGATATAAGCATAAACTATAAATATATTAAGTATGATTATAGTTATCCCCCCTATTTGATGTTTTTAAGTAAAAATTTTACCCAACTATATAAATATAAAGAAATATATAAATATATAGTTATAAACTATGAATATGGTGAATATAAATACAATTAATTAAATACAGCTCAGACTAATGGAGATATTTAAACTCTAGGTCTCTAATCAAATATTCTTAATTTCTATAAACTATTTTTCTAGGCATCAATCAATAAACTAAGTTTATGTAAGTATGAGCACTTATTTCATTAAATCTTTAAATCAACTAATTAAACAGGAGAAAGAAAAAGAGGAAAAAAAGAAAGAGACTAAAAAGAAAGTTCAGTGATTCAATATTTCGTCAGTTATTACACTCCTTGTGTTTGCTTTCCACCAGTTCAATTCTCTTATCTTAAAGGCACAGTTGCTGAGTAATGGTTGTTCTCCTTAATGGACGTTTGTCACCTCCGTTACTCCAGCTGCTTCCTTTTATGTTCTTCACTCTCTTTGACAAAATTTAATGTCTACAGCCAGGTAATTAATGCTTGGTACAATCATGTCCTATTCTTCTTTTGAGTCTAAAGGCTTTGGAGGATTACCATTCTTTTCTCCCCCTTTTGTTCGTCTCAAATCTCCTAGTTCCTCTCTCAGGCAATCCGCTGCTCTCCGATCGCTCTCACCTCCTCCCGTTTGCTGCTCTTCTGGAGCTTTAATCTGCCTTCTCCCACCTCTTTTGCCTTCCGCAGTTTATGAACCTTCTTCTAGGCAGTCTCTGCTTGTCACAGTCACTCTGTGCACCATCCAATCTGCTATCTGCCACAGCCTGTTGTCTTCAAAACTTGCTTCCTCCTCTCAGCTGGGCTATCAGAGCTTCGGGGCCACCATTCAGGGATAGCAGCCTCTTGTGTGCTGGGCTCTGAGGGCTTCTCTTCACTGTTCAACGCCGGGGGCAACCCCCCCCCAATAATATTTTATTGGAGTAGTGGGTGATACAATCCCTGTAGAATTCACCTGTCAAGGTTCCAAGTAATACATCCCATTCAATAAGAACTCAGAGGCAGGCATGTTCCTCAAAGAACATTTTATTGGGACATATCAAATTGGCACAGATGTGGTGGAAAACTGGCTTTAAGTTCCCACTGGTTTTACACCCAATTAAAAGTAAAGCTTTGTCACTCCCCCAGAGTCTCCAATCACATGGTCCAATCAGCATGTAGTCCAGTTGCTAGGTGACCTCAGTTTCCACCTTTCAAACATCTGTACCAACATCCTTGATTCCCAGGGGAAAGAATTTTATTTAGGCTACAGCACCCCAGCTATCTCTACCCCGCATCCCTGGCCCCTTAGCTCCAGGCTGTGTCAGCCCTGAAGCAGTGAGAAGAGAAACCTCCCTACAAAAAAAAACTACAAGGAGAAAATGGCCACAGTTAGGCCAACTTCAGGGTTGACAGGCTGCTCCCCTCAATTGAAGAATATTTCCTGCAAGAGAGAAAGAAATCAGGTTAGTTGGGGAGGTCCCTAAACCCTCCCCCCAGAGGGTCCTTTGGCTTATGGGGGTACTTATGGAACTGTTTCACCAATCTATCTGCCTTCCAAATTTTCACCCAGGAGGCCTCAGATACAGGGTACCCTTTCCAATACACTAAGTACTGCAATTGTTCTCTGTGTACTTTGGAATCTAAGATCCTTTTTATTTCATAGTGCTTTTTCCCTTCAATTACAAGTGGTTTCGAGGCTGCTTACTGGCCTAAGCTGTGAACTTACTGCTGGCTTCAGTAAACTACAGTGGAAGACCGGATGCACTTTCACCAACAGCTGGGGAAGTTTTAATTGTACTGTGACAGGGTTAATCACTTACTATGGTGAATGGCCCTACAAACCTTGCGCCCAATTTCTTACAGACCAACTTAATTTTAGATATTTGGTAGACAGGTAGACTATCTCCCACCCAGAATTGCAGTTGGAGAGACGGGTGTTTGGCAGCCTTTTTTTACAAGTTTTTGCCACCTCTCTCAAAGCGTGCTTGGTATTTTCCCACGATCCTTTTAGGGATTCCATCCATTCATTTAATTACATGGATGAGGGGGGTTCTCTGGGCAATTCAGGCATGGGGATGAATTCCATTCTGCTTGTGACCTGGAAAGGTGACAGTCCTGTGCTGCTATGCACCGCATTGTTATATGCCACCTCCGCAAATGGCAGTAGTTCTGCCCAATCGGACTGTTGATAGTCTACATAGCACCTCAAATATTTTTCAATCATTGCATTGGTTCATTCCACCACCCCATTCGTGCTCGGATGAAAGGCCGAGCTAAGTCCCTGCGATGACCCAATGGAGTTTATAAATTCCCTCCCAAACTTTGCCGTGAATTGGACTACCCTGTCTGATAAGATTCTGTGGGGGATCCCATGTAGCCTATAGATCTGTTTAATAAATAGTTTAGCTAGCTTTTTTGCTGATGGGAGCCCTGAGCAGGTGATGAAATGGGCTTGTTTTGAGAACAGGTCTACTACGGTCCAAATGACCATATTCCCTCCCCTGTCAGGAAGTTCTGCAGTAAAATCCATGGCAATTTCCTCTCATGGTTGGGATGGATCTGCCACTTGCTGGAGAAGACCTGGGGTCTTCCCTGGTCTCTTTTTCATAGTTGCACAAGTGGCACAGCTTTTCACATAGTTCTCAATGTCTTCCTTCATTTTTGGCCATCAAAATGGTCTCCTGGTGAGATGCCGCGTTTATAAATAGCCGAAATGTCCAGCTGGCTTAAAGTCATGGCTTTTTTGAAGTAATTGAAGCTGTAGGCTTTGAGGCACATAGATTTTGGGACCCTTCCATGCCAGCCCATCTTTGAGGGTTAGTGCCCCTTTATTCTCTCTGTACCAGAGGTCTGTTAGTAGTTCATTCTTGAGGTTTTGGGTCATGTTCCCCCCCTCCGTGAACTTCAGTCTTCTGGTTTGTGGCCAAGTGGTGGCTTGTGTTGCTGGTTGGGTGGGTGGGGATCATCGTATGGATTACTTCCTGTGGCTTGCTGTTAAATTGTGGTTTTCTCAACAAGGCATTGGCGAGTAGGTCCTTCCCTCCCGGGATGTACTTTTGTTCAAAGTTAAACCGCTTGAAGTATTGCCCAGTGAACCTGCTTTGGGGAGAGTTTTCTGGGTTTTTTTTAGCACCTCTAGTTTTTGTGGTCAGTCCAGACTTCGAACAGTACTTGGCTGCCCTTCAGAAAGTGTCTCCAGGTTAGTAATGCCCATTGAACTGCATATGCCTCTTTTGTCCTATACTGTCCACCTTCTTTACGTGTCAATCAGTTTTTTGGAAGTGTAAGCACATGATTGCAGGTCTCCACTTGCATTTCTTTGGAGTAGGACCACGGTGACTGTGACGTTGCTGTCGTCTGCTTGCACTACAAAAGGCTGGTCTGGGTTTTTGAGGGTGGGTTCCTGAGCAAAGTCTTTTTAATGTCTCAAATGCCTGCTGACATTCCAAAGTCCAGTTTAAGGGTTGGCCGGGATGGGGTTTCTGTACCCCCCACCCCCAGTCTTTAGTAGTTGGCTGCCAGTCTAATACTGCTTTGACTTTTGCCTGGTCCATTTCTACCCCCTCATTTGAAACTCGGTTGGCCAGGTAGGAACTTGTGGAACTTGCGTTTTGACAGCTTGATGTATAGCTTGGCTGAGAGCACTTTTTTCAGCGCTTGGCACACTAGTTTCACATGTTCTTCCATTGTTTCACTGAATATCAGAATGTTGTTCAAATAGACAAGGACTCCTTTATATAGGTGCTCATGCAGCACCTAATTGCATGAAGACAGCAGTGGCCCCTTGTAACCCAAACGGCATTACTTTGAATTGGAAGCTGCCTAGTGGGCAGTTAAAAGTGGTTTTCCATTCATCTCCTCTTAATTCGGACCTGATAGTACACCTCCCGCAGGTCTAGTTTGGTGCATACATTCCCCTTGGCCACATGGGACAGCATCTCCTTCATTAGTGGCAGTGGGTAGGTGTTTTCCACACATACTGCATTTATTCCTCTAAAGTCCATGCAGAGCCTGATCAACCCATCTTTTTTCTCTTTAAACAAGATAGGGGCGGCCACCCTAGATTTTGCTGGTTGTATGAATCCTCAGGCTAGGTTGGCATCGATATAGTCCCTTAGCTCTTTCATCTCCATCTAGAATACATTTTTGGTTTTGGTAGTTTAGCCCTGGGCATGAATTCTATTGCGCAGTCTGTGGGTTGTGGGTGGGATAGATTATTGCATTTTTCTTTGCTGAACACCTCTGCTAAGTTCTGATATTGTCTTGGGATCTGGGGAGTCCCTGGGAGCGGCTCTGCCATTATGGCAGCCTTCTCTTCTCAGTGTCACTCAGCCGCTGGCAGGCTTCCCTCTCAGTTGAGGTTGGGGGCGAGTCTGGACCCAGTGCCAATTTCAATCACCCCCTTCCCAGGTGATTGTTGGACCCCGTTTGTCTAGCCAATCCAGTCCCAGTATGATGGACTTGGTCATTTTTGGCACCACCACAAACCGGATTAGCTCCTAGTGGCGCCCCATCTCTAGTTTGATGGGTTCAGTGACCTGC
Source organism: Naja naja (assembly GCA_009733165.1). NCBI lineage: Eukaryota > Metazoa > Chordata > Lepidosauria > Squamata > Elapidae > Naja > Naja naja. The sequence goes on from SOZL01000010.1 coordinate 92,755, forward strand.
GTAGCTGGGCTTCCCCCTATTAGTGACCCATCAACCTGCTCAAATCGTATGGGGTTTGCTAAGGGTCTCATCTTTATTCCCAGCTTAGTGACTGTGGAAGGACTGATGAGGCAGCGGGTGTAGCCTGTGTCTATGATGGCCTCTACTTCCCCTTGGCCTCCTGTCTCTGGCACCACTATTTTCGTCTTGATCATGAAAGGATGGATGGCTTCACTTACCATCGGGTTGTCCTCACTATCATCACTGCTGTCACCACTCGTCAGCCATGGGACCTCAGGGACCAGAGTTCTCTCTTTCCCTTTTTTTTTGTGGGGGGACCTCAATGGTTTGCAGGGCAAATTTCCCCCTTTCCATGGCCTTTCACTGCAGTCTCTTTGGCTTTGCAGAAGAGGTTTGGTCTCTCGCTTGTGGCACGGGGGCTGGGGCCAGGCACGGGGGCTGGGGCCAGGCACTCGGATGCTCAGTGGCCTTGTTGTCCACACCAGAAGCATTTTAATTTAATTTAATTTAATTATGAGATTTATATGGCGCCCTATCTCCTGAAGGACTCAGAGCGGCTTAGGGTTAGGGTTAGGGTTAGGGTTAGGGTTACTAAAAACATACAATACAAATGTTAAAAATAAACCCAGGGAATCTCATAATCGTAAACTAAAAACAATTAACCCATTTACCACCACCCCCCCATCAGTCCGGGTAGGCCAGTTGAAATAGCCAAGTTTTGAGGCCACGGCGGAAGGCCCGGAGGTCCGGGGCGACCCGGAGCTCCAGGAGAAGCTGATTACAGAGGGCGGGCGCCCCCACAGAGAAGGTCCTATTCCTCAGCGGCTTTTGATACCATTGACCATGGTATCCTACTGCAACGCCTCGAGGGGCTGGGAGTGGGGGGCACCATTTTACACTGGTTCTCCTACCTCTCGGGTCGTACACAGGTAGTGTTGGCAGGGGGCAGAGGTCGGCCCGAGGCCCCTCACTTTGGGGTGCCCCAGGGGTCGGTCCTCTCGCCCCTCCTGTTCAACATCTACATGAAGCTGCTGAGTGAGATCATCCGTGGTTTTGGGGTGAGGTATCATCAGTATGCTGATGATACCCAGCTTTTCATCTCCACCCCTAACCAACCCAGTGTCGCCGTCGAAGTGATGTCCAGGTGCCTGGAAGCGGTGCAAGTCTGGATGGGGAGGAACAGACTCCGGCTCAACTCGACCAAGACCAAGTGGCTGTATGTACCGGCATCTCGGGTTCACCAGGATATTCCATCATTAACTTTGAGGGGAGAGGTAGGAGGAGAACCACTGTAAAATGGTGCTCCCCACTCCCAACCCCTCGAGGCGTCGCAGTAGGATACTATGGTCGATGGTATCAAAAGCTGCTAAGAGATCTAATAGGACCAGGACAGAGGAATAACCTGTGTCCCGTGCCCTCCAGAGATCATCCACCAGTGTGACCCAATGCCGTCTCCATGCTGTGCCCGGGCCTGAAACCCGATTGGTACAGGTCTAGGTAATCAGATTCCTCCAGAAACACTGGGAGCTGCCGGGCCACCACGCTCTCAACAACCTTCGCCACAAAGCGAAGGTTGGAGACAGGACGAAAGTTGTTTAAATCAGCTGGGTCCAAGGCAGGCTTCTTGAGGAGGGGCCTCACCACTGCCTCCTTGAAGGTGGCAGGGAAGGAACCCTCACTCAAAGAAGCGTTTATAACCGCCTGGAGCCAGCCTCGTGTAACCTCTCTGGCAGCATACACCAACCAGGAGGGACACGGGTCCAATAAACATGTGGCAGCACTCAGCCTCCCCATGATTCTGTCCACCTCAGTTGGAGTCACAGAGTCAAACTCCTCCCAGATAATACTGCCAAGACCAGTCGTCATACTCCCATCGGACTCTGCCCACTCGGAGTCCAAGCCCGTCCGAATCTGAGCGATTTTGTCTGCCAGATGTTGACTAAACTCCTCCGCATGTCCCTGCAGAGGGTCCTCCCCCCCTCTGGTTAAGGAGGGAGCGGGAGACCCTGAACAGGGTGGCCAGGCGATTATCTGCGGACACGATGACAGCAGAGAAGTAAGCACACTTTGCCGCCCTTAACGCAGCAAGATAAGACCTAATATAGGTTCTTAGTTGCAATCGGTCAGATTCGGACTTGCTGGCCCTCCAACCTCTCTCTAGGCCTCTCTTCCGCCGCTTCATTTCCCGGAGCTCCGCAGAGAACCAAGGAGCCACTCAGGATCTGCGACGGGTCAGAGGCTGCAAAGGAACAACTCGGTCCAGCGCCCCGGCGGCAGCCCTCTGCCAGGCATCTGCCAGGGCCTCCACTGAGCTGTGGGCAATGGAGGTCAGAATAGACCCAAGCGCTGTCTGGAACCGCTCCGGGTCCATTAGGTGCCTGGGGTGGAACCATCTTATCGGTTCCGCCTCCCAGTGATGAAGGGTGGTATATCAGAAGGCTAAACGAAGGAGATAATGATCTGTCCATGACAGGGTTTATGGTTAACGAGCCCCCCCAGATCATTTCTCCACTGCTCCGAGAGAAAAACCAGGTCGAGCATGTGTCCCCCCATGTGAGTCGAGCCCTGTATTATTTGGGTCAGGCCCAGGGCCGCCATGGAGGCCCTGAACTCCTGTGCCAACCCCGAGGCCTCTCCCAGAGAAGGCAGGTTGAAATCCCCCAGCACCATAAGCCTGGGGAACTCAACTGCCACCTCCGAGAGGACATCAAGGAGCACAGGCAGGGCTGTCGTCACGTAGCTGGGAGACAGGTATGTGATCAACCAGCCCAACTGACCACCAGGGCCTAACCTCAAGAGGAGGGACTCACATCCACCTATCTGCAGAACAGTGGTCTCCCTCGGACAAAGTGCCTCCTGGATCACAACCGCCACTCCCCCGCCCCTACCCTGGGCTCGAGGACGGTGCAGCACAAGGAAACCTGGTGGGCATAATTCCACCAGAGGGACTCCCCCCTCTGGGCCCAACCAGGTCTCCGTAATGCAAGCCAGGTCCGCACCTTCCTCCTCGATCAGGTCCCTGATGAGGGGAGCTTTGTTCACCACGGACCTGGCATTCAAATACACTAGCTCCAGCCCAGGGTTCCGATCCTCCAGGCCCCCGGGGGTGCAAGGATGAACTTGCGGGTCGGAGCTCACCGCTTGGAGACAGCAGGGGTGCACTCCCAAAGAGCAGTATGGCCCACCATCCCTACCTCTGCTGCCATTCCCGAGCACAGTGGGGATCACTCCCCAGCCCCCCCCTCCAGAGCCCCCGCCAGCCTCGCCCCCCCCCCCGACCGTGACCCATTGCTAACCTGGACTGAAAGTAGCCCAGTGGAGCCCCCCGCCAATTCCAACTGGGCTGAGCAACCCACTCTCCTCCCTAACCCCCTTAAAAATTTATCTAAAAATTTAATCAACCTGATCTTGGGGCCCCTACCCCTCCTCCCTAGACCCCAACCCACATCCGTGCAGTGCCACCTCTCAGGATTCCAAAATCTGTCATCAAGGTAGGCCAATGGAAGTCCAGTAGGCCATATCCAGGACAGGGGGGAGTCCCTTAAGGACTGCAATTCCGCGGGAGGATAAATCCGCATAGTCTAAATAGATAGTCCATGTTTCGGGGAAAAGATGGTACACAAAAGGAAGTGTCCCGATGGAATACTCAGTCCAAAATAAGATGTTCCAGCCAATTGAAATCGTCCAAACCCCAGGTGTCTGCTCACGATGGCCGGGGAGGCAATGGCAATGCCTCTATGGAGCAACCACCACACTCACCGTCAGTGGGAAATTTCAATGGTTGGGGCCCAGATGGTAAGGCCAGTTAATACAGCCGGCCAGCCTGCGGGGGGAGTGCCTAGCCCCTGCTGTCCTCACACCACAGCAGGGCAGGTGCGCTCCCAAAATGCTCTCCGACGCCCTCTCATCACGGTGGAGAGCATCCCAGCAGGCCACATCAGAACTGAGAAAAGGAGAAGACAAAGGGGTGGGGGAACCCCCATCCATCTATCATCCGGCAGATCCCCAAGTCCGGGCAAGGTCCAATCCGGCGGCTCTCACCATGCCGGGTGCCACGGGTTGAAAATCTCGGGGCTGCCAGCACACCTCTCAAAGCTGTTAAAAACCAACCAGTCCCAGAACCAGCATAAGGAGAGAAACCACACAGCAGACGAAGGGGTGAAGATAACAAAGGTGCCAAAGGCAGGAGTGAGAAAAAAGACATGACAGGCAACCAACAGCCAACCACAGCCAGTACAGCAGCTGGCAGCCACCCAACCAAAAGGCCTCCAGGCTCCAGGCCTCCAGGCCCCCAGCAGCCTCCAGGCCCCCAGGCCCCGCCTCCAGGCCTCCAAGCCTCCAGGCCCCACCAACACCAGGTCCTCTTCAGGCACCGTTCCACTGCAGCCCCCGCCTCTGCTGTCGTTGCCCTCACCACGCTCCAGCCGTTCCAGCCACCACCAGACTCAGCGGCCATCGTCGGTACCTTCCAGCCGGCACCGGGCCTAGGCACCGACAGCAATGCCGACGATGAGGTAAAAACCCCACCGCCGTGATCCGAGGCCGCCACCACCTTCGTTGACGGGTTCGACGTTCAGCACTGTAAATACAGCGTCGCGTTCACCAGGGCCAGCCTCACAAACACCAGCCGAACCCCAGAAACCTTCTCCCATCCAATTCCAGGGCCAGGGAGGTGAAGAACGGACCCCCTAGTCCCCCCTAGTCCCTCTTAGGGTACTATCCAAAACTCCCCTCTCGGAGCTCTAACCGCAGGTGGCCATCTTCACATGTGCACAGAAGATGTGTGAAGATTTTATGGGCATCATGGAGGTCCCTCTAAGTGGCTCCTCCGTTGGGTGTGGGCTGAAGTGGAGCTACCTCAACTTCAGGTACCTTCTCAAAGGGCTCCCATTCCAGACCTTCAAATAGCACTCCAACCCACTCAGGTCAGGGTAGAGCAGATGGAGGATCTAGATACTTACATTTCAGTATCGTCCCAGGACTCTGATTCCTCCTTATCTGAGGCAGAGGACCAACTAGGACAGAATATGTCTGAGGACGAAGGACTAGCCCCTGAACAACCTACTTTCATGGGGTTGTTCTGCCCACACTTGTTCAAGTTTTTGTTATTCAAGGCCAAACCACAGCCTGATTAGACAACCCTGTGACCACCTCAGGGCCAACATTATCCTCGGGCGAACTCGATGACCTAATCTTCTCCCAGCCCGTAACTGAGGCAGAGGTCATCCCAGTACCCAAAATGTTTATAGACATGGTCCAGAAATAGTGGGCATCCACGGGCACCTACCCTATCCCTACTGGTTATGACAAGAAATTCTATAACCTAGTCCCTGAATTGGCAGGGTCGCTTCAGACCCTCCTAGTAGATGAGCCAACAGTGGCCCTAGCATCATCCTCCACAGTTCCCAGCGAAGCAGAAGATGCTCTTAAACCAGAGGAGAAGAGGGCAGAACTTGCACTGTGTAGGGCACACCAGGCAGATGCCTGGGCCATTAAGGCGGCTACAGCCACATCCTTCTGCTCCAGAACCTCTTTAAGGTGGCTTTGCCACCTACAGGAAGCTATCCCTACCACCAACATCAGGGCACACCAGGATATAGCAAAACTGGTAGTGTCCACTCTAAACGCGGTTAAATTTGCCTCCAGGGCCATAGCGTCACACGTAACTGCTCGCCGATTACTTTGGCTCCACCATTGGCAAGCAGATACCAAGCACAATTGGAAGCTGGCCTCCACTCCATTTGTGGGTAACAAACTATTCGGATCTGCCCTGGATCTGATCCTGGTGGAATCTTGAGATAAGAAAAAGATCCTTCCCTCCCTTTTTCGTAGGTTTTAGGCCAGGCCACCCCAGTCCTTTTGGAGGAATTTTCTTTTGACCCTTCTACCAGGGGAACTATTCACAGAGATCCCAACGACCCTTTGGTTACAGACAGGGACAGCAGTCCGAAATAACAAACTTCGGGGACAGAAAAAGATGGGGTGGGCAAGCGAAGAGGCCTTTTTGTGGTGCAGGGAATAGATCCTTTCGACACTCCTCATTGGTTTCCCTCTTTGCTTGGGAGTCTCTGGGCATCATTACGAATATAGGGCCTTACCATTTGGTCTAGCCTCAGCTCCTCGAACCTTTACTAAGATTCTGGCAGCATTGGCAGCACACCTTAGGAACAAGCCGGTTCGCCTACAATGTTAGTTTGACGACATTTTAATTCTATCGTCTCGTCGGCAGGCAGTCCTAGATACACAAATCACACTCCATGAACTTCAGGAACATGGGTTCTCTATCAATTGGGCCAAAAGTCATCTAACGCCCACCACCCAGCTATTACATCTGGGTGCCATGATTAACACAGTGATGGAAGAGGTGTTCCTCTCCCCAGATAGACAGTCTAGTATCAGGGAGCTGGTCCAATGCATTAGATCTTTCCAGTGGGTACCCCTGGCCCAGTTGTCCCAAATACTGGGGAAAATTATCTCCTGCGTGCCCTAGGATGAAGAAGGGGTGGCCCTGAGTCTTCCTCTGAATTCCCTCTGCCTTGCTCTACCTCTCCCCTGCTCTGCCCAGCTGGACTTTTCCCTTCCCCAGTTTCTTCCACAGCCAACGGAGTCACACTCTCACTCCCTGTCAGCTGCTCGGCCTCCCCTTCGGAATCAGACTCCGACAGGGGCATGACAGCTCTTATACCAAAGAACAGGAAAGAGCAATGCCATAACCAAAGTTGTCGTCCCACCAAGGGTTCTTCTATCACTCCATTGGTGGACCATGGAAAATATCTCCAAAGGCTGCATCTTCAGAGAACTGCACCGGAAGATGATCACCACAGATGCAAATCTATTTGGATGGGGAGCACATTGCCAGTCTCTGGTAGCACAAGGCCGCTGGTCCTCTACAGAACAAATCTGCAGTATCAATTGGCTAGAACTGAGGGTGGCCCATCTGGCCCTCCACAAATTTCAACCAGAGATCCAGGGACAGCATGTCCTCCTGTTGACTGACAACGTGGCCACGTAAGCCCACATAAACAAACAGGGGGACATGCACTCAAAGTCTCTCATGAGAGAGGCAGAGAGATTGTGCCGCTGGGCAGAGCAGCATCTACTATCCATCAGAGCGGAACATCCCAGGACAGTCCAACATCCAAACAGAATGGTTGAGCAGGGCCACTGTCAACCATTCCGAGTGGCGTCTACACCTGAGACTGTTCCAAGAGGTGTTGGACAGATTCGGCCACCAGATCCTGGACCTCTGCGTCATCACTCAACACACAGCTCCTGAAATTCTTCTCGAGATTCCCAACCCAGGGAGCAGAGGGAGTCAACGCCCTATGCTGCCACTGGCCTCGAGGTCTTCTATATGCCTTCCCTCCCCTTCCACTGATACCCAAAGTCATCCGGAAACTCCTGGAGGAAAAAGCAGAAATGTTACTAGTCGCACCATACTGGCCCAGACATCCGTGGTTCGTGGTTCTCAGAGACCTATCAACAACTGAACCCTGGAGGATCCTGCCGGACAGAGTCTCCCACACACAGGGTCCAATACAACACCCGGACCCACAATGGCTCCACCTAGCCATATGGCGCTTGAGCGGAGACTCCTGAAAGGCGAGAAACTCTCCAACAAGGTCATCACAACGATCCAGGCAGACAGACGTCCATCCACTAACCGCATTTATAATGCCACTTGGACTAGTTTTTGCAGGTGGTGCGGCAAGACGAAGATAGACCCCATCTCTCCATTGGTGGTGCACATACTGGACTTCCTCCACGAATGCCTGGACAAAAGGCTTTCTCCAAATACATTACGTAGACAGGTGGCAGCTCTAGCATCAGTTATCTCCTGCGGGGACCTACCATCCCTCACCCATCATCCAAGGATACGTAGTTTCCTCTGTGAGGCCACTAATTTAAGACCTCCAGTGGTCCATAGATACTGCACCTGGGACCTGAACAAGGTTCTCACAGTGCTCACAAAACCACCGTTCAAACCCCCTGAGAACCACGAGCCTCCACCTTCTAACCTATGAGGTGGTCTTCCTTGTAGCCATAACATCTACAAGACGGATCTCTGAGCTGGCCACCCTGTCAGTGAGACAAGACCTTTGTATATTCCACTCTGACAGAGTCACCCTTCATCTAGACCCAACCTTTATCCCCAAAATTAATTCTGCCTTCCATAGAGCACAGGAGTTGATCCACCCCAACTTCTGTCCAAGACCGGCCCATTCCTTAGAGAAACAATGGCATTTACTAGATATAGGGAGGGCCCTCCATATTTATATAAACAGGGCTGTTTCACACAGGAAGACGGAGTCCCTCTTCATCTCATTCCAGCCCTCTATTCTGGGCAGGAAAGTCACATCCTCAACAATTGGCTGGTGGCTACGAGCCACAATAGCAAAACCCTATGAAGTACAGGCATTGCCAGTACCCAGAGGAATTATGGCACACTCCACCAGGAGTGTGGCCACATCTGCAGCTTGGACAGTGCAAGCACAAATCAAGGAAATTTGCAGGGCGGCGATGTGGTCGTCATTGTCACCCTTCATAAGACACTATAGACTAGATGCTTTTGCCCCAGCAGAAGCAGATTTTGGCAGACGAGTCTTACAATGGGTTCACACAGGAAGGGGGACTCCAAACCAGATGGAAACCCTCCCATAGGACACAGCAGCTTTGGTATGTCCCATGCCTGGATGCTGGGAACAGCTCTCAGGAGAAGGGGTGTTAGTCCTTGCCTGACACGCTCTTTCTCTGGGAGCTGTGAATAGCATCCAGCCCCACCCAGAGTCCGTCTGGTTCTGGGTCCAATCCTGGCCAAGACTATTGAACAACGGTGAATGAGAACAGCAATGAACTTATCACTTCAACTTCACCAAAACTGGGGACACTTGGGAGGAGCAACAAGGAGGAGTGTCCTCAGAAATCAGCTCAGCCTATCAAACGACAGACGAAGCACTTCCCATGCCTGGATGCTCTTCACAGCTCCCAGAGAAAGGGCGTGTCAGGTAAGGACCAATGCCCCTTCCGCTGCCCAGGTAGACTGGGTAAGCAGCCGGAGCTCAGGACCCTGGACAGCAACTCCAGTTTGGAGCCTTAGAGTTTAGAGAGCCAGTTTAAAGTCAAGGTTCCAAGTAATACATCCCATTCAATAAGAACTCCGAGGCAGGCATATTCCTCAAAGAACATTTTATTAGGACATATCAAATTGGCACAGATGTGGAAAACCAGCATGTAGTTCAGTTGCTAGGTGACCTCAGTCTCCATCTTTCGAACACCTGCACCAATGTCCTTGATTCCCAGGGGAAAGAATTTTATTTAGGCTACAGCACCCCAGCTATCTCTACCCCGCCTCCCTGGCCCCTTAGCTCCAGTCTGTGTCAGCCCTGAAGCAGTGTGAAGAGAAACCTCCCTAGAAAAAAAAACTACAAGGAGAAAATGACCACAGTTAGGCCAGCTTCAGGGTTGACATCACCAATGATATGTGTGTTGAGAATAGGACCTTTCTCCCTGGACCATTTGTTCACCATTTGCCCCCAGTCTCCTTTGCCACTGCTAGGCCTTCAATTACAAGTAGCTTAGAGGCTGTCTGACTTGAGAACTTACTGCCGGCTTTAATAGACTACTGTGGAAAACCGGATGCACTTTCCTCAGTAACCGGGGGAGCCTAAGTTGGACAGTAACCAGGTTAATTAATTTTAGTATGGTGAAAGACACTACAGAGGGTGGTGAGCACAGCACAAAATATCATGGGCTGTCCCCTGACATCACTAGATGATATCACTAGGGCTTGCTGCCTTAGAAGAGTGAGGAAAATCCTCAGGGATGACTCACACCCTGGTCAGCACTTCTTCACTCTCCTACCATTGGGTAGGAGATATAGAAGCATAGCCAGCTGCACCAACAGGCTGAATAGTTTCTACCTGTGGGCTGTCAGACTCCTGAATGGAAAATAACTTCATGTCAACATAGTGTGATAGACTTGCGGGGCCGGCGAGTTGTGCAATAAGTTCACATGGTGTAATAAGATTGTGTGTTTGTTAGTAGGATTCACTGGGTTAGGGACTTTCTGTCTTCACTGTGAGTTGTCTTAGGGGGGGTGCACGAAGGGAGGCTCAGCCAATCTCATTGTACACATGTGGTACTCTGACAATAAAGGTTGATATGAAAGGTCCTACAAACTTCAGGCCAAGCTTCCTAGAGGCTAGTCTCAATTTTAAGTACTTTGTAGACAAGTAAAGCCTATCACCCACCTTAAACTGTGGCTGGAAAGAACAGCGTTCGTCAGTTTGCTTTTTATAGGTCTTTTCCATATCTCTTAAAGCGCCCTTGGTATTTTCCCATGATTTTCTTAAAGACTCCATTCGATTATTGACATGGATGAAGGGGGTTCCCTGGGTAACTCGGGCGTGGGGACAACTCCATGCCGGTGGTAATCTGGAATGGTGTTAGACTGGTGCTACTATGCACCTCATTGTTATAAGCTACTTCAGCGAATGGCAGAAAGTCTGCCCAGTCGGACTGCTGATAATCCACATAACACCTCAAATACTGTTCAATCATTGCATTACTTCATTCTGCCACCCCATTCGTGCTTGGATGGAATGCCGAACTAAGTCCTTGTGATGACCCAATGGACTTTATAAATTCCCTCCAAAACTTTGCTGTGAACTGGAACCCTCTATCTGATACTATCCTTTGGGGGACCCCATGCAGCCTATAGATTTATTTAATGAATAACTTGGCTTGCAGATGGGAGGCCTGGGCAAGCAATGAAATGGGCTTACTTCAAGAATAAATCTACTATGGTCCAAATGACCATATTCCATCTGCTTTCAGGGAGCTCAACAATAAAGTCCATGGCAATTTCCTTCCATGGTCAGGATGGGTCTGCTACTTGTTGGAGAAGCCCAGGGGGTTTCCCAGGTCTTTCACAGATGGCACAGCTTTTTACATAGTCCTCAATGTCCTTCTTCATCTTTGGCCACCAAAATTGTCCCCTGGCCAGGTGCAGTGTTTTTAAATAGCCAAAATGCCCGGCTGGCTTAGAGTCATGGCTTTTTTTAGAGCACTTGAAGTCATAGGCACGTATATTTTGGAGCCCTTCCAGAACAGTCCATCTCTGAGGGTTAGGGTGTCTTTGTTGTCTTTGTACCAGGGTTGGGCTGGTAGTTCATCTTTGAGGTTTTGGTCATTCCTCTCCCGTCCGTGGTTCTTTGTCTTTTAGCTTGTGTGCGGGTGGTAACCTGTGATGCGGGTTGGGAGGAGGGAAGTATTGCGTGGATCATCTCCCATTTGCTATTGTGGTTTTCTGGATAGGGCATCAGCAAGCGAGTTTCCCCCCCTGGTATATATTTTAATTTGAAGTTAAAACATTTGAAGTACTGCATCCAGTGGACTTGTTTTGGGGAGAGTTTTCTAGGGGTTTTTAACATTTCTAAATTTTTGTGATCAGTCCAAACTTCAAATGGCACTGGACTACCCTTGAAAAAATGCCTCCAGGTCAACAGTGCCCAGCGGATAGCGTAAGCCACCTTCTCCCACACTGCCCATCTCCTCTCGGTGTCTGTGAGTTTTCTGGAGGTGTAAGTACATGGCTGTAAGTTACAATTTGCATTCTTTTGGAGGAGGACCGCCGCAGCTGCTACGACACTAGCATCAGCCTACATTACTGAGGGCTGCTCGATATCCAGATGCTTGAGAATGGGTTCCTCCACAAACAATTTTTTAGTGTCTCAAACACTTGTTGACACTCTAACGTCCAGTTTAGGGGTTGGCCGGGTCGAGGTTTTTGGTTTCCCCCTCCCATTTTAAGAAACTTGGGCAATACCATTTCAGCAAACGAGGGGATGAACTGTCTAAAAGTTAGCAAACCTCAGGAAACTTTGGAGTTGTTTGCAAGTGCAAGGGGGTTGCCAGTTCTGTACTGATTTCACTTTTGCCGGGTCCATTTCTACCCCCTCATTTGACACTTGGTAGCCCAGGTAGTCTAAAGCGGTTTTGTGGAACTCACATTTTGACAGCTTTGCATCTAGCTTTGCTGCGAGTAATTTCTTTAGCACTTGGTGCACTAGTTTTACATGTTCCTCCAGGGTCTCACGGGTGCTTCTTGACCTCTCAGCGGCTTTTGATGCCATTGATCATGGTATCCTTCTGAGTCGGCTCAGGGGGTTGGGAGTGGGAGGCACTGTTTACAGTTCTCCTCCTATCTGTCTGACCCGGACTCAGTTGGTGTTGTGGGGGCAGAGATCGAGCCCTAGGGCCCTGCCATGTGGTCCCTGGGGTTCTCCCCCTCCTGTTCAATATCTACATGAAACTGCTGGGTGAGATCATCCGTCGACATGGGGTGGGTATCATCAATGCGCTGATGATACCCAGTTGTATCTCTGTCCTGGTCAATCTAGTGATGCCATGGAGGTGATGTCCCGGTGCCTGGAGGATGTGAGGGTCTGGATGGGGACTAATCGGCTCAGACTCAACCCTGACAAGACTGAGTGGCTGTGGGTCCTGCCCCCTCTGGCTTCAGTTGATTATCCACGTTGGTACTGAGGGGAGAGAAATTGCTCCCCTCAGAATGAGTTCACAACTTGGGGGTCCTTCTGGATCCACAGCTACAATTTGACCACCACCTTACGGCTGTGACCAGAGGGGCCTTTGCACAGGTTCACCTGTTGTGCCAGTTGCGACCCTTCCTGGACCGAGGGGCTTTACACGCGTTGCTCATGCCCTTATCACCTCTCGATTGGATTATTGCAATGCGCTCTACATGGGGCTGCCTTTGAAAGAGCACTTTCGGAGACTTCAGCTGGTGCAAAATGCGGCCGCAGTGATTATGGGTGCACCTAAAGTGCCCATATAACACCTATCCTCAGCTTCATTGGTTACCAGTGGTCTTCGGGTGCAATTCAAGGTGCTAGTGACAACTTTTAAAGCCCTTCATGGCTTAGGGCGGATACCTTGAGCCCACTGCTACCTTATGCCTCCCAGCCGGTTAGATCCCACAGGAAGGCTAGCTCTGGATACCGTTGGCCAGGCAATGTCGGCTGGCGGGCCCATGGGCTAGGGCCTTCTCTGTGGCGGCACCGTCCTTTGGAATATGCTCCTGCAGATTAGAACCATCCCCAATCTACTTGCTTTCCGCAAAGCTGTTAAGACCTGGCTTTGTCGGAAGGCATGGAACTGAACTCTGTTCTTCCCTCTTGTATGTGTGGATGGTATGAATGAGTTTTTTGATTTTATATTGTACAGGTAACTGTTTTTATTTTGTTGTATGCCGCCTCAAGTTCCCGATGGGGAAGAAGAGGATATAAATTTAATAAATAAATAAAAATAAAATAAATAAATAAAATGAGAATGTCATCTAGGTAGACAAGAACCTCTTTGTAAAGGTGCTTATGCAACACTTCATCAATTAGATGCATAAAGTCTGCTTGTAATCCAAATGGCATCACTTTAAATTGGAAGCTGCCTAGTGGGCAGTTAAACACAGTCTTCCATTCATCTCTCAGATTCGCACCCGGTGATATGCCTCCCACTGGTCTAGTTTGGTAAATACCTTTCCCTTAGCCAGATGGGCCGACATGTCCTTCATCAGGGGCAGTGGGTAGGAGTTTACCACATACACCACGTTGATTACTCTAAAGTCCACGCAGAGCCTCACTGACCCATCTTTTTTTTCTTTGAAGAGGACAGGGACGACCACCCTGGATTTTGCTGGTTGTATGAAACCCCAGACTAGGTTGGCGTTGATGTACTCCCTTAGTTCCTTCATTTCTTTGGGAGTTATGGAGTACATTTTTGGTTTTGGTACTTTAGCCCCCAGCACAAATTCTATGGCACAGTCTGTGGGTTGGTGAGGGGGCAGCTTATTGCATTCCTCCTTGCTGAACACCTCTGCCAAGTTTTGATATCTGGGGGGTCCCAGGGGGCAGCTCTGACATTGTGGCTCCTTTTTGTCTCGGTTCATGTCCTTCAGCCGCTGCAGGTCTCCTTCTGTCAGTTTGGGAGGAGGATCTGGACCCGGTGTTAGCTTTAGCGTTCAGTAGCCATCTTCCCAGGAGATCATAGGGCTCCATTTATCTAGCCATGCCAGGCACAGAATGACAGATTCTGTCATTTTTTTCACTACTACAAATCAAATCAGCTCCCATTGAGGGCCCATCTCTAGTTTAACTGGTTCAATGACCAGTGTAGCTGGTCCCCCATCCCCCCAATTAATGATCCATCAACTTGTTCAAATCGTATGGGGCTTGCTAGGGTTTTTGTCTTGATGCCTAGCTTAGTGACTGTGGGGAGACTGATAAGGCAGCGGGTACAACCAGTGTCTATGATTGCTTCTATCTCCCCCTGAGCTCCTGTTTTAGGCACCACTAATCTTGCCTTAATAGTGAAGGGATGGATGGCTTCACTTACCATCGGGTCTTCCTCACTGTCGCCATCGCTGTCTCCACTTTCCAGCAGTGGGGCCTCGGGTGCTGGAGTTCTCTCTTCTCCACTGGGAGGAGGAGGAACCTCAACGGCTTGGTGGGTGAATGTCCCCTTCTCTGTGGGCTTTCACTGCAATCTCTTTGGCTTAGTTGGGACTGAAGTGTTTGCTTGTGGGACAGGGGCTGGAGCCAGGCACTCGGATGCTCAATGACCTTGCTGTCTGTATCAGAAGCATTTGCTTGGCATCGCGGAGGATCCTCTTGGTTGTTCCTCTGTTTGGTGGGTGCTGGTGTGCTATCCCAGTTGCCTTTTTGGTTTTCTCTCTGGGGTTTCCTTCGGGTGCCACTGAAGTTCCATTTCCATTGCCACAGCCATCCGGTACCATTCGTGGATGCGCTCCAGAACCCCTCAGCATAGCCAAATCTGGAGCAGCTCCTTATCCAAGCCCTCCTTAAAGTAGTGAATTGGGAGTTGTTCAGGCCACTGCCTCAGTTTTCTGGCTATTCTGCAAAATTCTTGGACGTATCCTTTAGCTGGGCTGTCCTTTTGTTTTAGGACTTTGATGTCTACCTCTTCTTCTTTCCTCTGGGACACATCCTCAAATTGACTCCTCAGCTCTTGTAGGAATTCATCAACGTTTTCCAGTTCAGAAGCCCCCTCATTGTGCAGTTGGGTCACCCATTCAGCCGCTTCCCCTTCCAGGTTGTCCGTGAGGGTTGAGATTATTTCTCAATCGGTTGGGTAGTTGTCCCCATAGCGGTCAATGTGGGCCCACGCTCGGTTTAGAAAGAAAGCAAATTTTTCTGAGTTCCCATTAAATATGGCCTGAAAGCGTGATGGGGTGTTTGCCCTGGCTGGAGGCGGCAGAGACTGCGGGGCAGCTGGTGGGGCCGGATTCCATTGCTGATATCTAAGGGTCCCGTCGATCACTCCAAGATCGTGGTCCTCACTTCCCTTGTTGAGGAAAGGGCCTTGGTGGCTCAGGCTGTTAATTGCCTGCACTTAAGTTCCAGCTGCCTACAACTGCTGTAGGCTCGAATCCCACCGGGCTCAAGGTTGACTCAGCCTTCCATCCTCTCAGGGTAGGTAAATTGAGGACCCAAGATTGTTGGGGGCAATTAGCTGACTTTGTAAAATTGCCGCTTAGTAATAAGCAGGCATATACAATGGAATGAAGGCTATTGCTGAGCACACTGGGTTGTATCCCAAAATGTAAGCAGCCCTGAGTCTTGGAGAAGGTGGCATATAAATGTAATTAAAAAAATTGGCCACTCTCACTTTGGGAGCTGGATGGGCCCCAAGGTCTTCCTCCCCACTTCACCAACCCCTAAGAGAAATACCAAGCAGGTTTCACTAATGATGTACCAGATAGACATAAAGAAACAACTTTACCCCAATTAAATCTGGTTTGTGCTGAATATTTTCCATAAATATTAGCACAAAACAGATGTGAAACCCAAGGAGATCGGGTGGGAAGAAAACCACCCCAAGAAACAGAAAAACTTCCCACAAAATAAAAATCAAGCCACACTCTCTCGCTGACTAAGAAAGCAACCCGAAGCAGTTTTTCACAACAAATCAAGTATCAATGAATGAGATACTTTGTATCCATTCAAATAAGTGGAATGTTTATTGAGAGTTGATACCAAGTATGCAGAACAATTCCATTCAGGAGGAGAAAGCACTGCCGGCTATAGCTTCTTCATAAATAGAATGTTGCCAGTTGAAGGCTTCACAAGAAGCCAAAGACTAAACAGATTAAAACATAAACAATAATGCTTAAATCTACATTCTCCCACGTAATCTGAAGGGCAGAACATGACCCCTCAAGCACAATAGGAGCCGACCCACCACAATTAGAATATTTAAAAAAACACACATTTAAGTCTTTTGCACAATGAACCTGGATATTGCAATCACAAAGCCCAGAAATCGTATAAAAATCCATCTACTCACAGTAAGGGGAGTGGGGGCAATATGCTGACTCTGTAAACCTCTTAGAGAGGGCTGGAAAGCACTATAAAGTGGTATATAAGTCTAAGTGCTATTGCTATGTTACACCACTGTTCCCCATCTTTCACTGATCCGTGAAAGGTTTCTTCAGCAATTAGTAGACTGCTGCTCTTTTTGTGACTGGTGTTACCACTCCATGATGGTATGATACATTCACAACAAAGACTAACATCAACAAAGTATCATTTACTTACACACATATCCTCAAAAACCAAATATGCAGCCCTCATTCACTGACAGCATATCTCCTGGAGTAAAGTAGTTTTATCACAAATTGAGTTTACCTGCTTATATCTACCTGTAAGCTGCAATTGGTAGAAAACATGACAGCCCATGTGCTGCTAGGTGATAACTGTCAAAGACATTATTCCTGTGCTTAAGGACCTGTATTGGCTGTCAGTAGGTTTCAGAGTGCTCTTTATGTCCTACTAGCCGATAACCCGGCGTTGCCCAGGTATTTATTTATTTATCCCAATCCTATATTAGACAGGAAAATCCTGTAGTCGGGACTCACGCTGTTGTACTGTCTGTCACGCAGTGTCGCAATTCTTCTATTCCTACACTAGAGGGAGCACTGTGAAGCCATTACCATGGCAGAAGCCATTTTAAGCCACACACACCCCCAAGGGGTGTTAGGGGTGTCTTACCCCCACAGTATTTGTTTCCAGAGGGTAAGTCATCTGTGTACCAAGTTTGGTTGAAATTGCTTGAGTTATGCTGGAACATACAGCCTTATTAATTTTATACACACACACACATATACACACACACATATATAATAAAATGAAGAAGATAATGAAGAAGAAGATGATGATAAAGCCCTTTAAGGTTTTGTGCCGAGGTACCTCCAGAAGTATATTCTCCAGTTACAGCCAACATACCTTGTAACATCAGAAGAAAAAAATCTTGTTCCTGCATTTTAGTGAGATTTGGCGGTCCAAAGACAACGGTTTTCTTTTTTCTGTAATGCCTCCAATACTGAAGAACAGCCTACATTTGAATATCAGGCTTCCCCACCACACCTCCCCAAAGCTTTCTGGGAAACATTAAAAACTGATTTGTTTTGAAAGCCCTTTGGTAATTGATGTCATCTTGCTGCTTGATTTCTAGTTGTGCGTGTTTTCTTTTATGAATGATATACAGATATACTTTTGGGGTGGTATTCTCTTACTGGAAACATTTTACTATCAGTGGTTTGATATTGTTTTAGACTTAACCATGCATGTTTATTTACATACTATATTATACTTGTATGTTTTAGTTTTGTTGTACAGAGCTGGTGACATATAAACCCAATAAATAAATAAATGGAGGCCTATGAACAGCAGAGAATACATTTAGAATAGAACAGAACAGAACAGAACAGGAGTAACAGAGATGGAAGGGACCTTGGAGGTCTTCTAGTCCAACCCTCTGCTTAGGCAGGAAACCCTATACCATTTCAGACAAATGGTTGTCCACTCTCTTTATAAAAACTTCCAGTGTTGGAGCATTCACAACTTCTGGAGGCAAGTTGTTCCACTGATTAATTGTTCCAACTGTCAGGAAATTTCTCCTTAGTTCTGAGTTGCTTCTCTCCTTAATTAGCTTCCACCTATTGCTTCTTGTCCTGCCCTCAGGTGCTTTGGAGATTAGCTTGACTCCCTCTTCTTTGTGGCAGCCCCTGAGATATTGGAACACTGCTATCATGTTTTTAGTGTCAAATAGTAAAAGTTACTTCTGAAATAAAGGCTATTTTGTAATATGTTTTACAACAAAATGAGCCATAACAGTAAATAGGTAGAATTAATTTATTACAATGACTGAGTTTGCTCCTGTGAAGCTGTAATGTTAGCATGTCACATTTGGGCAATTAACGTGATGCTAGACAATAATAACAGAATAACTGAGTTGTAAGGAACCTTGGAGGTCTTCTAGTCCAACCCCCTGCTCAGGCAGGAAACCCTATACCATTTCAGACAAATGGTTGTCCAATCTCTTTATAAAAACTTCCAGTGTTGGAGCATTCACAACTTCTGGAGGCAAATTGTTCCACTGATTAATTGTTCCAACTGTCAGGAAATTTATCCCTAGTTCTAGGTTGTTTCTCTCCTTGGTTAGTTTCCATCAATTGCTTCTTATCCTGCCTTCAGGTGCTTTAGAGAATAGATTGACTCCCTCTTCTTAGTGGCAACAGGCATAGGAATGATTTACGAGTTGACACCTCTGAGATATTGGAACACTGCTATCATGTCAACCCTAGTCCTTCTTTTCACTAGACATACCCAAGCAACCATTCTTTATATATTTTGGCCTCCAGACCCCTAATCATCTTTTTTGCTGATCTCTGCACTCTTTCTAGAGTCTCAACATCTTTTTTACATTGTGGCAACCAAAACTGAATGCAGTATTCCAAGTGTGGCCTTACTAAGGCATTATAAAGTGGTATTAATACTTCACGTGATCTTGATTCTATCCCTCTGTTAATGCAACCTAGAACTGCATTGGCTTTTTTGGCAGTTGCAGCATACTGCTGGCTCATATTTAAGTGATTGTCCACTAGGAGTCCAAGATTCCTCTCACAGTTACTACTATTGAGTCAGGTACCACCTATACTATACCTGTACATTTGGCTTTTCTTGCCTAATTGTAGAACCTTACTTTTTTCACCACTGAATATCATCATTTTATTAGATAGTGCCCAACGTTCAAGTCTGTCAAAATCCTTCAGTTTCTTAAGCCTATCTTCTGGAGTGTTGGCTATTCCTGCCAGCTTGGTGTCGTCTGCAAATTTGATGAATTCCACATCTATCCCCTCGTCCAAATCATTGATGAAGATGTTGAAGAGCACTGGGCCTAAAACAGAGCCTTGGAGTACCCCACTGCATACTTCCCTCCATGTAGATGCGGTTCCATTGAGGACTACACATTGAGTTATGAATCCATCTGGTGGTGATGCTGTCACATTTTTCTATCTGATCAAGTAGTAGGTTGTGGTCTACCTTATCAAATGCTTTACTGAAGTCCAAGTAAATTATTATAGAATTTAATAATTAATTTAATAATATACCTTGTGCTGGTTCCAGTGATTTAACTGACTAAAACTCCAACCTGTCAAAAACAGTACTGTAAAAAACAGATTAGGAATACAAGTTAAAATAGGCAAGAAAATTGTAAAAGAGCACCTTTCCACCCTTAGATAGCAATAGCACTTAGACTTATATATGGTTTCACAGTGCTTTACAGCCCTCTTTAAGCAATCCAGATGGATTACACCCCAAGGGTCTGAAGGAAGTGTCATGATGTGATCTCAGAACCATTGGACTATATCTTTCAAAGAACCTGGAACACCTGGGAACTACCAGAGGACTGGCAAAGAGCTGATGTAGTTCCAATCTTCAAAAAAGGGGGAAAAATAGATCCAGGAAACCACAGACTTATCAGCCTGACCTCAATACCAGGGAAGATTCTGGAAAAGATAATAAAAATAAAAACAGATCTGTGAACACCTAGAGGCAAACAAAGTCATAACCAAAAGCCAACATGGGTTTGTTAAAAACAGATCATGCCAGACACATCTTATGCATTCTTTCACAAAGTGACAAAATTAGTGGACCAGAAAAATGCTGTGGATGTAATTTACTTGGACTTCAGTAAAGCATTTGATAAGGTAGACCACAACCTACTACTTGATCAGATAGAAAAATGTGACAGCATCACCACCAGATGGATTCATAACTCAATGTGTAGTCCTCAATGGAACCGCATCTACATGGAGGGAAGTATGCAGTGGGGTACTCCAAGGCTCTGTTTTAGGCCCAGTGCTCTTCAACATCTTCATCAATGATTTGGACGAGGGGATAGATGTGGAATTCATCAAATTTGCAGACGACACCAAGCTGGCAGGAATAGCCAACACTCCAGAAGATAGGCTTAAGAAACTGAAGGATTTTGACAGACTTGAGCGTTGGGCACTATCTAATAAAATGATGATATTCAGTGGTGAAAAAAGTAAGGTTCTACAATTAGGCAAGAAAAGCCAAATGTACAGGTATAGTATAGGTGGTACCTGACTCAATAGTAGTAGTAGTAATCTTGGACTCTAGTGGACAATCACTTAAATATGAGCCAGCAGTATGCTGCAACTGCCAAAAAAGCCAATGCAGTTCTAGGTTGCATTAACAGAGGGATAGAATCAAGATCACGTGAAGTATTAATACCACTTTATAATGCCTTAGTAAGGCCACACTAATAATAGTATTATAGAAGAGAACCTGAGAAATGGGATCAAAATATAAAATGTATAACAATTGTGGTCAGCCTTATAACTTTTACACATGTGAGATTATTCATGGATGAAACTTTGTAGCTTGATTGGTGGTCAGGATTTATGTAGTTGTAGTCCAAAAAAACTGAATGAATATCTATTATAAAAATGTGTATGAATCTGTAAGAGGGTCTGGCTGATCATTTTGACATGTTGCAAATGGTTCAGAAAACAGTAGTGAGGATGCATTTTTTGTCCAGTCCATGTGGTTTGGTGAATAAAATCTCTGTTAGATCCCTTCTGTGATACTGCCATTTGGGGGGGGGGGAGGGGGCCCCTGGATCATTTATTCACTTACTGCCCTCTTCCTGTTTCCTACATATCCTGTAATGATTTAGTTTTCAACCCTAGCTCTGACACCTATCTGCCCTGCACTTTGATTTACCTTTGGGGAATGTGTAAGGGGGGAGGGCCATCTGTTTTGTCTCAGCTCTGAAGCCTCTGGAGAGCAGCGCCTGGGAACAGTTCCTTATCTCCTTCCCAGGATAACTGTTTTCATATCTTCGCACCTGTGGATTGGCCCATTCAACATCAGACTGAAGGGAGGGGTTTCTAACTCCTTTATCCTAATGGAATTGCCTAAGAGGAACTTAGATCCTGCTTTGCTTTTGTCTTGCAATCATTTCCTTTCAATAAAAGTTTTCTTTTGAAATGCTGCTGTTTCAAGAGTTCATACTTTCTTGAATGGGGAGGAGAGGCAGGATCTTACATAAAGCAGGATCTGCAACAGTGGTCAACCCAGAGAAGCAAATTCATTCTACCGGGGTGGACCCTACAAACAATGTCCGAACAAAGCGGCAAGCAAGGGGAGGCAGAATGCTGGTGTGAGACCTCTACCACCACCCAGCCAGATGCTAGCACCATCTGCCCCATCGAAGACATTGAAGCCATGTTGGAAGGCTCCACGAAACCCAGGTGGTCGATCGGAGTGGGGAAGAAAAGACAACTGGGATGGCAGAACCAGAGGAGTCACCCTCACCCATGGCAGCTGACAACCAGGCTGGAAACATGAGCTGGAAGCCCTGTCAGACCTAGAAGATCTGACTGAGGAACCGGTCCGGGATGATAGACTCAAGGGACAAGTCATGTGATTCGTGATGGAAGCTTTTGAGAACCTCAGAGTCTGGGAAGAGATGGATCCTTGCCAGAGGGGGGGCCTGAGGCTGCAGTGGCAGCCGATGGAGCCAGAACCGCCACCCTGAATGCAGCAGCCACGGGCCCAGCTGATGACACTGCAGGAGTAGCTACTGCCCCGCTAAATCTGCCCTGCGCAGCACCAGCTCCCATGAACATCCCCAGTGAACCCAGAGCACCGCAAATGGAAGACGCCCCCAGGAGTAAAGTATGATGGCAACCCACAACAACTGGGGTTCTTCCTGGCACATGTCCTCACATACATGCAAAATTACGGGTGGGATTTCCAAACTGAGGGTGCCCGAGTCTGAGTCATCACCCTGGCCCTAGAAGGAGCGGCGGCCCAATGGATGGTGAGCCTCCACAATGCCAACGCTCCCAAGCTGAGAAATTTTGACCGTTTTATGATGGTTCTCCACCACCGGTTCAACGACCCCCTGGTGGACTGAAAAGCCCATGACCACATCAGAACTGTGAAGCAGGGCTGCCGGCCAGTGGCCAAATACACCAAGGAATTGCAAAACCTCACCTGCAGAGTAGACTGGCCGGAAGACATCCTGGTGAGCTGGTTCAGGGATGGCCTGCATGATGACCTCTACCATGCCTGCCTAGCCAGAGGAGCCCCAAACTGTCTACATGAATGGTATATCCTAGCCAAAGAGGTAGAGAACCAGTACCGAGCAGGGAGAGCTTGGAAGAGATCTCTACCCCAGGGGAAACGGGAGGCATCCAAACCGCAAACCGCTCTAGCACCGAGATCATCAGCATGTTGATGATCAGCAGGAAGGAGGGGCATCATGCAGCTGAGTGCCGTTCAAAAACCCCTTCCTGGAAACCTGAACACCTGTCAGGCAGAAAGCCTGTAAAAACCACCCCACATGGAAAAGACACCACGCTGAGAAGTGGAGAGGCCGTGGAGTTTCACCCCCTCACAAGGAACTCCGGCACTACCAGCGGAAGGACCAATCTTGTCCAAAAGCGACCCTGAAGACCCGCTGGTAAGCAAACCAATTGAACCGCTCACCCTACCCCTAAGACTATTCATCCCCAGCTGGGGGAAAAGGGTAAAACACTCAGCCTTCCTGGACTCGGGGTGCACCCAGTGCTTAATTAGCTCAACTCTGTGGGGAAACTGGGCATCCACCTGCAGAAGCTAAAAAACCCCATTGCATTTTGCCAGTTAGACAGATCAGTTGCGGGGGGAGCCAGCAACTTTTCCCACAGAACCACTAGACATAGCCATGGGGACCCATGATGAGAGACTCACATTCATTGTGGCACCCGGAATGGAATGGCCGCTAGTCCTGGGACTCACCTGGCTGAGGAAGTGGAACCCCAGAGTAAACTGGAAGCAGGGAACCCTAAGATTCCAATGGGGAGTGACTTGTCCAGATGGCTGAAGGGAAGAAATCCAAAGAAAGAAACAGCTGTGGCTGGGAGAGCTGCACCAACTCAGGGCATCCCCAGGGAATACAAGGATTTAGCTGAAGTGTTCAGTTAAGAGCTTCCAATGAGCTTCCCCCCCACCCGTCCCACAGACTGTGCCATCGAAATCCTCCCAGGCTCCAAATTACCAAAACCCAAGTTGCATAGCATGTCCCCCAGAGAACTTGAGGAATTGAGGATCTTCATAGATAAGAACCTGGCTAGGGGCTTCATTGAACCAACACAGCCAAAAATTGCCATCCCAGTGTTGTTCTGAGAAAAGAAAGATGGGTCCTTACGTCTATGTGTAGACTATAGAAATTTAAATACTGTAAGTGTAGAAAATGTGTACCCCCTTCCCCTCATGAAGGACATGTTAGCCCACCTATCCAAGGGGAAAATCTTTTCAAAATTGGACTTAAGAAAAGCTTACTACCAAATCAGGATTAGGGAAGGGGATGAATGGAAAACAGCTTTTAACACCCCCTTAGGGTGCTACCAATTCAAAATGCTTCTGTTTGGACTACAAGGCGCTCCCCTCTGTGTTCATGCAACTCATAAACAAGGTGCTCCATGAGCATCTATACAAAGGGGTTTGGGTGTATTTAGATGACATGTTAATATCCACAGAAACAAAAACTGAGTATGTAAAACTCTGGGTGGTCCTAAACAAACTCCGTGCCGCTAAGCTTTATGCAGAACTGTCTAAATGTGAATTCCACAAGGATAAGATAGACTACCTGGGATAGTGAATATCCCATGAGGGCATGGAGATGGACCCAGGGAAAGTACAAGTGGTGACTGACTGGGCCCCTCCCCGCACGCACGAGTAACTGCAGAGTTTCCTGGGGTTTGCAAACTTCTATCGACAATATATCCTGGCTTTTGCGCAAATTGCACTCCCCATCACTTATCTTTTGAAAACAAAAGGGAGAGAAGCCAAAGCCGAAGCAGCCCCTGAACTGGACTATGGAATGCCAGGCGGCATTCGATAAACTGAAACAATTATTCTCGGATGAGTCAATCCTAAAGCACCCAGACCCAGAAAAACCTTTTGTCATACAGGCAGATGCCAGCGACGTGGCTGTCGGGGCAGTCCTACTCCAAGAAAATGAACAGGGCCAACTGCAACCCTGTGTGTACACATATAAAAAATTAACAGACACTGAACAGAGATGGGATATCTGGGAGATGGAGGCATATGCAGTGTGATGGGCCTTCCTTACCTGGAGACATTTCCTAGAGGGGAACAAAATCCCTTTCAAAGTGTGGACTGATCATAAGAATCTGGAGGCCCTTAAGACCCCACAGAAACTCTCCCCAAAACAAGTGCACTGGGCTCAATATTTTAAGCGTTTCGACTTCAGCCTCAAATACTTCCCTGGAGGGAAGAATTTTCTAGCAGATGCACTGTCCAGAAAGCCACAGTATAATAGCAAAAAAACCAAGGTGATCAAACCCCTGCTCCCAGCCTCCCAGCTGGCAGCCAAGGTGATAACCAGGGTGCAAACTAAACAAGACCCCCTAGTGAACAATGCCATCGTTCAGGCGTTCAAACAAGCCCTACTTAACGACGACTTGTTCCAAGTCCATAAAAATACCTGTTTATTTAAAGATGACTTGGCTTGGTTGGGGGGTAAATTATACGTGCCAGCTAGCCAGAGACTGCCTCTCATAAAAGTATGCCATGACTCCAAACTGGCTGGCCACTTCGGCTTCATGAAAACCCTGCACCTTATTAAAAGACAGTTCTGGTGGCCATCCCTATAGAGGGATATAGAAAGCTATGTTGCCAGTTGTCCTATCTGCGCAGCAGCGAAAAGAAGGTAGGGAAACCCCCCTGGACTCTTACAAACCGTAGCTGAGCCTTCAGCACCCTGAAGAGAGATCTCTATGGATTTTATTGTAGAGCTGCCTGAAAGTGGGGGGGAAAGTGGGGGGGCCCATTTTATCCTATGCCAAAACTTCCCACTGCCAAGACACTTGCAAAAATGTTCCTGCAACACATTTATTGGCTAGATGGGGCCCCACAAAGGATAATATCTGATCGGGGAGTTCAGTTCACTTCAAAGTTCTGGAAGGCGTTTTTGGGTCTTCTAGGTACTGGACAAGGCCTGAGTTCGAGTCACCATCCAGCTACTAATCGCGCGATAGAGAGAAAGAACAAAGTTCTAGAGCAATATTTGAGGAGTTTTATCAACAAGATAATTGGACTGACCTGACCTGCCCTTTGCAGAGGTTGCATACAATAACTCTGTGCATTCTAGCACTGGATTCACCCTGTTTCAAGTTGCAACAGGCCAGGATTTCACCCCAATGCCAAAGCTACCAGTAGAGGAACCAACCATATCCTCTCTTAAGGAGTGGATACAACTGCAAAACACCTGGCCAGTAGTAAGGTTAGCTCTGAGCGAGGCTAGAGCTGCTTTTAAACTCAAGCTGACAAAAAAACCTTTTAAAATAGTGATAAGGTCTACATAACCACCAAATTCCTACAATCCTTGCCATCCTCCAAAAAGTTGGGACCTAAGTTCATAGGACCGTGATGGCGAACCTATGGCACTTGTGCCACAGGTGGCATGCAGAGCCCTCTCTGCGGGCACACGAGCGGTCGACCCAACTTAGCTCCACCGCACATGCGTGCCTCCCAGCTGATTTTCGGGTCTGTAGATCACACTGACCTCCCACATCCTATTTGCAAAAAACTTAAATTTTTGCCTCACTGGCTGGCCTGCCCTGCCCTATCTGCCTCTCCCGCCTCCAGAGTCACGCGCGCCACCTAATGGTTCTTTGGCTGCTCTCTGGTTCCTGCTCCTTGCTTGTTGTTGCCACTTGTTTGCTTGCCTGCTTGCCTGCCTGCTTGCCCTGACTCCTCGCTTGACTGCATAATTTTTGGTAAGTTGTTGACTTTGTGACCCCCCCCCTCGCTTGCTTGCCGCAGCCCGGGACCAGCTGCTCCTGCTCCTGGCCCACTTGCTGTCGGTGCTGTCGGTGCCCGCATCCGCCCCCTTGGAAGCCAGAAGCGCTGCCACCGGTTGCTCCCCTGTGCCCACCTCGTGCACCTGGTGGCTTTTAAAAATGCTGCAGGAAAGGCCCGGGATCCATGTGAGCTGAGGGG
>SOZL01000010.1:166086-185523 GCA_009733165.1 Naja naja
GGTGTAGCAGCTGGAGTTGCAGCTATGGTCTGGTTTCTGGACGGTGGTTGCCTTTTGTCTGGAGGTAGGCTGGGGTTGAGTTGGTGAGGGAGATTGGTGGTGGCATCATGTGTTATTTTGGGTCCGGTGTTGGTTTTTGTGGCTGGGACTCGTTGTTGATTAGGGCTAGTTTCCAGATGTCTGGTAGGCGGGAAGTATCATCCCGTTTATTCATGTTATGCGGGTGAATCCTAATGGAGACTCCCCCCAAAAACCAAGACACAGAACAGGACAATGGCATTGCCCTCTCTCCTTACATCAAAGGCACCACAGATAAAATCAGCAAAATTCTCCACAAACACAATATCAGGACAGCCTTTGGCACTGACCAAAAAATAGCCAACATCTTAAGAAACCCCAAAGACAAGATCCAGCTAGAAAACCAAGGAGTTTATAAAATACCATGCAAAATTTGCCCAGCCACATACATTGGACAAACCAACAGGAGAATAAATGCACGCGCCAGAACACAAGAACTCAGTCAGAAAAGAAGAAAACTTCCTCCCTTTTCCAGCACCTTAAAGCCACGGGACATGAAATTGATTTGAGGGATCCAAACTTATCTCCAATACTGAACACTTCAACAAGAGAATAATTAGGGAAGCCATCGAAATAGAGAAACACCCCCATAACATGAATAAACGGGATGATACTTCCTGCCTACCAGACATCTGGAAACTAGCCCTAATCAACAAACGAGTCCCAGCCATGAAAACCAACACCAGACCCAAAATAACACATGATGCCACCACCAATCTCCTTCACCAGACTCAAACCCAAGCCCACGCCACAGATGAAAGGCAACCACCATCCAGAAACCAGACCATGGCTGCAACACCAGCTGCTACACCCACCTCCGACCCCCAAACTAAGCTATAAACACGCTATAAACACATAGCCAGACCTCAAACTCGGAGCCAAACCAAGGCCTGGAATGTCACATCACAGCCTTCCACCCAGGACACCTGGATTCGTACCAATCGGGCTTCCGACCTGGGTACAGCATGGAGACAGCATTGGTCGTGCTGATTGATGATCTCTCTAGGGCTCGGGACAGGGGTTTCTCCTCTGTCCTGGTCCTGTTAGATCTCTCAGCAGCTTTCGATACCATCGACCATGGTATCTTGTTGCGGTGTCTTGCGGGGTTGGGAGTGGGCGGCACTGTTTTACAGTGGTTCTCCTCCTACCTCTCGGGACATTCGCAAACAGTGTTGGCAGGGGGGCAGAGATTGACTCCGAGGTCTCTCACTTGTGGGGTGCCTCAGGGGTCGGTTCTCTCGCCTCTCTTGTTCAACATTTATATGAAGCGCTGGGGAGATCATCCGTGGTTTGGGTGAGTTATCATCAGTATGCTGATGATACGCAGTTATATATCTCCACCCCGGACCACATCAGTGATGCTCTCTCCGTGATGTCCCGTTGTTTGGAAGCGGTGCGGATCTGGATGGACAGGAACATGCTCCGACTCAATCCAGCCAAGACAGAGTGGTTGTGCATACCGACATCCCGGTCCAGCTCTGAGGTTCCATCTTTGGTCATGGGGGAGTGTTACCCCGTGGACAGGGCAGTGAACCTGGGGGTCCTCCTGGATTCGTGGCTCAAGTTGGAGGAGCAGGTGGGAGCCGTGGCCTTTGCCCAGGTCCGGCTGGTTCGCCAGCTGCGCCCATATCTGGACCGGGATGCCCTGCGCACGATTACTCAGGCCCTCGTTGTCTCCCGACTGGACTACTGTAATGCTCTCTACTTAGGACTGCCCCTGCATACCACTCGGAGGGTTCAGCTGGTGCAGAATGCGGCCGCGCGGGTAGTGTTGGGAGCCTCCCGATACTCCCATGTTACACCCCTCCTGCGCGACTTGCATTGGCTTCCGGTTGCCCTCCGGGTGAGATTCAAGGTTTTAGTGTTAACATTCAAAGTCCTACATGGCATGGGTCCAGGATATTTACGAGAACGACTCCTCCCAGTTTCAAGTACCAACCGCCCGGTACGGGCACATAGAGAGGGCCTCCTCAGGGTGCCGTCCGCGACTCAATGTTGCTTGGTGGGGACTCGGGGAGAGCCTATTCTGTGGTGGCCCCCACTTTATGGAATCTCCTTCCACTGGAGCTCCGGCTTGCTCCTGATCTCTGTACCTTCCGCCACGAGTTAAAAACCTGGCTGTTTTTACAATCTGGGCTATGCTGACTCTTGGGTTTTCTTGATTTTAATCTTTGGGGTTTTAATGTTAATTCGGCTTAGTTTCTTTAATATGGTTTTTAGGTAATTTATTGTTGTATTTTGTTTTAATCTGTGAGCCGCCCCGAGTCCTTTGGGAGAGGGGGCGGCATATAAGTCGAATAAATAAATAAATAAATAAATAAATAAATAAATAAATAATATTGGCTTATTCACCTATGGAGTTGTGGACCTACAGGACTGTTCCCTTGTCTCTAGTATGGCCCGTGGGGGTATCAAGAGCTTACCTTTATGACTGATTGTTAGATCTCGAGAGGTGGCATTGCACGACCAAGGGGGGTAATTTTAAATTGGGTAAAAGGAAACTTTTAAATTTTTTGCTTCGTTGTCTTAAAGGGTTAGGGAGGGGGGAGGGTTGTCCGTCTGGGCATGTAGTTGATCAATTTTCGCCCAGACAGGAAGGAACTCAGTTCAGCCCAACTGGGGATCGTGCTGTGGAGGGGGTGGAGGGGGGGCTGTTGGACTCCGGAGGCTGAGGCGGGGATGCCGATCCCCAGGGTGATCGGATTTGGCAGGGGATGGAGAGGTGGGGAGTCATATCGCATGAAGGGAGCGCGCCGCCGCTGTCTAAGAGCTGTGGCGTGCTCCGACTGCCATGCCTCTGCCCACTCCCCTGGGGATATGGGACTCAGAGGCCCTGGGCTCAGGTTGGTGTATTTTAATGCCAGGTCCGTGGTTAATAAGGCTCCCCTCCTTGGTGAATTAATCAGGGAGGAGGCCGTGGACCTGGCCTGCATCACTGAGACCTGGTTGGGGCCGGTTGATCTGTGCCCCCCAGGTTTTCAGATTTTGGTTGATCTGTGCCCCCCAGGTTTTCAAATTTTGCACCGGCCACGAGCTCAGGGGAGGGGTGGAGGGGTCGCTGTTGTTATTCGGGAGACCTTGATTCCAAGGGAGGTCACCGTTCCGCAGATAGGCGGGTGTGAAGCCTTCCTCTTGAGGTTGGGGCCTGGTGGTCGGTTGGGCCTGTTGCTGATATACCTATCCCCCAACTATGTGGCAACGGCCCTGCCTGGGCTGCTCGATGCCCTCTCGGGAGTGGCGGTGGAGTTCCCAAGCCTTTTGGTTTGGGGTGACTTCAACCTGCCCTCCCTGGGGGGGACGTCGGGATTGGCCCAAGAGTTCATGGCTTCCATGGCAGCTATGGACCTGACCCAAATAATACAGGCCCCCACACATGAGGGGGGCAACACACTCGACCTTGTTTTTGTCTCGGAATGTTGGCATAGTGATCTGGGGGTGGGCACCATGAATGTCCAACCCATAGCATGGTCAGATCACTATCTCCTGTGGCTGGTCTTCCAACAAGTGGCCCCACACCTTTGGAATGAGGAGCCACTGGGATGGTTCCGCCCCAGACGTCTGATGGACCCTGAAAGGTTCCAGACAGAACAGGGGTTTGTGCCCGCCTCCCTTATCCACAGCTCGGCCGAGGTACTGGCGGCCACCTGGCAACAGGCTGCTACTAAGGCCCTCGACTGAGTTGTCCCCTTGCGTCCCCTCACTCGCCGCAGATCCCAGATGGCTCCTTGGTTCATGGAGGAACTTAGGGAGATGAAGCGGCGTAGGAGAGGGTTAGAGAGCAGGTGGAGATCGACCCACTCCGAATCTGACCGAGCCCAGCTAAGAGCCTATATTAGGACTTATCTGGTAGCTTTGGGGTCGGTGAAGAGGTCATACCTCTCCGCTCTCATAGCATCCGCAGACAACCGCCCAGCTGCCCTGTTTAGGGTCACCCGCTCCCTCTTACATCAGGGAACGGGGTTGGATCCTATGCAGGGTAGGGCTGAGGAATTTGGTCAGTTTCTGTTGGATAAGATCGCTCAGATTCGGGAGGGGCTGGACTCTAATTTGCAGTGGTCTGAGGAGGGAGGGACAAGAAGTCCGGCTGATATCATCTGGGCTGAGTTTGATCCTGTTTCCGAGGATGAAGTGGACAGGATTATGCAACGTTTGAGTTCCACCACATGTTTATTGGACCCGTGCCCTTCCTGGATGGTGTATGCCGCCAGGGAGGTCACGTGCGGCTGGCTCTGGGCAGTAGTCAATGCTTTGTTAAGGGAGGGCTCTTTCCCTGCCACCTTGAAAGAGGCGGTGGTGAGACCCCTCCTGAAGAAGCCTGCCCTGGACCCTGCCGTATTGAACAACTTTCGTCCGGTCTCCAACCTTCGTTTTTAGCAAAGGTTGTTGAGAGTGTGGTGGCTCAACAGTTTCCGCTTTTCCTGGATGAAGCGGACTATCTAGATCCCTATCAATCGGGCTTCCGGCCCGGGTTCAGTACAGAGACGGCATTGGTCGCACTGGTGGATGATCTCTGGAGGGCGGGACAGAGGTTTTCCTCTGTCCTGGTCCTATTAGATCTCTCGGCGGCTTTTGATACCATCGACCATGGGATCTTATTGCGGCGCCTTGAGGGGTTGGGTGTGGGAGGCACTGTTCTGCAGTGGTTCTCCTCCTACCTCTCAGGGCGTTCGCAATAGGTGTTGGCAGGGGGGCAGAGGTCGGTCCCAAGGGCTCTCACGTGTGGGGTCCCACAGGGGTCAATCCTCTCGCCCCTTCTGTTCAACATCTATATGAAGCCGCTGGGCGAGATCATCCGAGGTTTTGGGGTGAGGTATCATCAGTATGCTGATGATACCCAGTTATACATCTCCACCCTAAACCAAATCAGTGATGCCCTCTCTGTGATGTCCCGTTGTTTGGATCCGGTACGGATCTGGATGGGCAGGAACAGACTACAGCTCAATCTGGCCAAGACTGAGTGGCTGTGCATACAGGCATCTCGCCCAGTGAGTATATTCCACCTTTGGCCATAGGGGAGAGGTGTTACCCCTGTGGATAGGGCGGAACCTGGGGGTTCTCCTGGACTCACGGCTCAGTTTGGAGGAGCAGGTGGGAGCCGTGGCTGGGGGGGGGGCTTTGCCCAGGTTCGGCTGGTTCACCAGCTCCGCCCTTATCTGGATCGAGATGCCCTTCGCACGGTCACTCACGCACTTGTTACATCCTGACTCGACTACTGCAACGCTCTCTATGTAGGACTGCCCTTGCATACCATCCGGAGGCTCCAGCTGGTACAGAATGCGGCCACGCAGGTTGTGATGGGAGTTTCCCGATACTCCCATGTTACGCCCCTCCTGCGCGAGCTGCATTGGTTGCCGGTTGCCCTCCGGGTGCGATTCAAGGTTCTGACGTTAACATTCAAAGTCCTTCATGGCATGGGTCCGGGGTACTTGCGGTAGCGTCTCCTGCCGATATCAAATACCGGTCGCCCTGTGCGAGCACACAGGCTGGGACTCCTCGGGTTGCCGTCCACACGACAATGTCAGCTGGCGGTGACCCGGGGAAGGGCCTATTCTGTATCGGCCCCCGCCTTATGGAATCAGCTACCCATTGAGCTCCGGCTGGCTCACAATCTCTCTTCTTTCCTGCGCGATCTAAAAACCTGGTTGTTTTTACAGGCTGGGCTGGACTGATCTCCTGGGGGAGAGGGTGGGTTTTAAATTCGATTTTAATTTGGTTTTATAATTGTATTTTGGCTTGTTTAGTTTAATTTCTTTTTAAATAATTTATTGTTCTGTGTTTTTTATCTGTGAGCCGCCCCGAGTCCTCTTTGGAGAGTGGCGGCATACAAGTCAAAATAAATAAATATTGTAAAATTCTCTAAAATATTTTATTTCCATATTTTTTTGTCTAACCATTGGTAAAATAAATCCCATATCTTGTAATATTGTTTGTCTTCTTGTTCTCTAATTTCAAATGTCTGTTTACTCATTTCAGCACATTCCATTATTTTCTTAGTGACTTCCTCCTGCATTGGTATTTTCTCATTTTTCCAATTTTTAACAAATACAATTCTAGCCACTGTTAATACATTTACAATCAAGTATTTCAATTCTCTATATTTCTGGTAAAATACCCAATAAAAATATCTCTGGTTTAAAGTCTATATGTTTTTTTTGTCATTTTTTCCAGCCATGTGTGGATTTTAGTCCAGTATCTTTTAGCCTCTAAACACGTCCACCACATATGGTAGTATGAACCTGGTACCTGATGACATTTCCAACATTTTTCCAATTTATTCTTGAACATTCTTGCTATTCTCGTTGGGGGTAAGTGCCACCTGTAAAACATCTTATACAAATTTTCTTTGTATGCTGTTGACATTGTCATTTTATAATTTTGAGACCACAATTTTTGCCATTTCTCTAAATCAATCCCATATCCAAAAAATTTTCCCCCAAGCAATCATTGTTTCTTTAACTTGCTCTTCTTCTAGCTTAACCTCTAATAGGTATCCATATAGTTTTTAAATCACCTTTTCATCAGTACCTGTCAAAATTTTATCTAAATCAGTCAATTTATCATAAAAACCTTCTGTTTTAAGATCTTCATCATATCTAGAATGTATTTGCGCATATGAAAACCAATTCATCCTTATATCTTGCTCTTCTAGTTCTTGCATGGATTTAAGTTCACCCTTTTCATTCAATATTTCACCATATCTAACTGTTTGTTCCATTTTATATATTACTGGGTATGAAAATGCTTCAATAGTTGATAGCTAGACTGGAATTTTTAAATAATGTTGCCTTTTAATCTTCTCCCAATTTAATAACAAAGCCTTTTGTATATAATGTCTTCTGAAATACCCATGTGTTTTAGATCCCTTGTACCATAAGAAGGCATGCCACCCCAGCAACAAATCATGTTCTTCTAGTGTCAATAATCCAGTATTTCTTAGTGTTATCCATTCCTTGAGCCACATCAAAGTTGTCGCCTGATAATGTAACTCCCAATTACGCAGGCCAAATCCTCCTCTTATTCTAGCATCTTGCAATAGTTTTAATTTTATTGTCACCTTCTTTCCCTGCCAAATATACTTCAACACTATTTTGTTCGACTCTTCAAAATAATCTTTCCCTAACCTAATTGGAATTGTCTGGAACAAGTATAAAATTCTAGGTAATATATTCATCTTAATTGTTGATATTCTAGTTGTAAATTATCCCATTTTGCCAAGTCTGTCACGATCTGTTGAGTTTATAATAATTGTATCTTTAAGTGTACCACATCTTGCTGTCAAATGTATTCCCAAATATTTAACCTTATTTGTGACCTGGATCTTACTTCCACCAATTCTTCCTTTCGTTTTGCTAGCATATTCTTTGTCAAGATCTTCGTTTTATCTTTATTTATTTTCAAACCTGCTACATTTCCATATTCCTCTATCTTTTCTATCAACTTAAGTGCTGTTTCTAATGGATCCTCTAAGATAAAAACCAGGTCATCTGCAAATGCTTGCAATTTATATTCTTCTTTTTTAATTTTCATTCCTTTTATTTCTTTTTCTTCTCTAATATTTCTATTTAGTACTTCTAATGTTAACACAAACAACAGAGGTGACAGCAGGCAACTTTGTCTTGTCCCTTTCTTTATATTGATACAATCTGTCAATTCGCCATTTATCATTACCTTTGCTGTTTGTTTATGGTATATAGCTTCTATGGCTTGAGTAAATTTCTTACCAAAGCCCAACTGTAATAACATGAATCACCAAGACTTCCAGTGATGTCACGCCATGGCAAGGTAGGGAGAACTGAAGCTCTCCCTTACCTCGGGCTTTTCGATCCCTGGGTGGCCGTTCATGGCAGGGTGATTTTCGATCGGAACACCCAAGTGAGGAGGAACACTCAGAACTCGTTTGGGATTTGCGATCCCAAGGGTGAGGAAGAGTGCCCAAAGTCCGGGGTGGAAGAAGCCAGCTCCCTGTGTGAGAGCTGACCCGAAGGCGAGACAGCGCACCACCAGAAGGGAGTGGAAAGAGAAGGAGTCAGATTGGGAAAGAATAACATCGAGTTTGGCGAGGGGATTACCAAAGTGACCGATGATAGCGGTGAGCAGCAACTCCCAAAAGCAGGAAGGGGGAAAGCGGAATGGAGCAGCAGCAACCTAGCTATCCCCACAGCAGTGAGAAGATGAGAACTTGTTTGAAAGTGAAAAATAAAAGAAGGAAGCAAAGAAAAAGTGACTAGGACTAGAAAAGGTGATCATTTAAAGTCCAGAGAAAGATCGTGCGTGACTAGGTGCATTAGAGAACACAAAGAACTTAACGATAATCTATAAACTAAGGGACGTGCTGAGAGGTGACAGAGCAGCGGTGGGGATGGCCATTACATCTGGAAGAGTGCTGGACATTTGGAACGAATACAATTGTAAGTGCAAAACTTTAAATTAACGTACTGAGAACATTGCTTTGAGACTAAAACATTAATTGTAGAAGACTCGACAGGGAGAGAGAGTCAAGAGTAAGAGAAACAAAAGGAACTGAGGACTTGGTTGGCAGCTTGAAATCAAACCTTGGGAAGAGACTGGTGAAGTGACAGTGCAATTTAAGAGATGGACATTGAGAACGCTGAAACGACTAACTTTCTGAGCAGCTACAACTAGACTCGCAAAAACTTCTTAAATTGCTGCTAACTAATTTAGACAAAGTCCCTGAGGTAAAATAGAAACTAATACTTTAGACACATATATAGGAGGATATCATTAGAAACAATTTATTATATATATATTACTGTGGGAAATATTTAAGATAAAGATATAAAGGTTAAGATATTTAAGATAAAGATCTAAATGATATAGAAGGTGGACCTGGGGATATAGATACATTATTGATATATTATTGAGACATTATTGATAGAGATATATATTGATATATTATTAAGTGAACCGTTTTACTCTGCTATTCTGAAACGTATAATTGAATTATATTTAACTATATTTAACTATATTTATCTATATTTCACCCTCCTCTCTGTCCTTCCTCCCCTCCCCTCTAGAATTTTTTGGTGGGTAAAAAAAAGGGGGGGCTATAATATTAGTATAAGATAATATCTATAAGATAGATAAGGCTATATGAGTTAAGATAAACTTATGGAATGAACTGCCTCTGGACCTCCGTCTAGCCCCTGACCTCCGCACCTTCCGCCGCGATTTAAAGACCTGGTTGTTTGACCAAATCGGGCTGTGATTACCTCACCAGGGCCATGGGATAATTTTAAGTATTTTAATTTGGTTTTATTGGGCTTAAAATTGTTTAATTCTTTTTTAAATAATTATTGTATTGTATGTTTTAATTGTGAGCCCCCCCCGAGTCTTCGGAGATGGGGGGCATATAAGTCCAATAAAATAAATAAATAAATAAATAAACAAAGGCATTAACAGATATACATATATGTAATTTACTTACTTTAGAATTGTTAAAAGGGATGGGTTTAGGTAAATGGTAGTTAGAAATGTGATCTGGGGAAATATAAATAAAATACTTAAAGTGCAACACAAAATCATAAAAGAGATGACAATTACCACTACTACCAAAATTGGGAAAAAAACAGTAGTAAGTGCAACACCGCCTATGCCCACAACGACATCTGCTCAAAGAACAATAGAAGGGATGTTAGGGCCTGAAAAACCCGGTGCACAAGCAGGTACACAGACAGTACAAAATAGGTTGCAAGCAATTCAAAGCATGATGATGACATTACAAGAGACTGTCAAATAACCACGTAGAAAGCAAAAAAGAAAGGGAAACAATGAGAATGGAATTAAAAAATGAGTTGGGGGAAATGAAAAACGAAATTAAAAATTTAGACGAGAAAATAGGACAATTACAGGAAATGACAAAGATTAATGAAGAAAAAATTGTAGTAATTAGTAAACAAGTAGACCAAACCAGGGAAAAAATGGAGGATATGGAACATAAAATGAGTGACCAACACAGAGAAACAAACGAGACCCTAACCTATCTGGAGATGGATAGAGCCTCATATTATCTTAGCCTCCAGAATATACAGGAAGAAAAAGATGAAAATCTAATCTTGGTTATAGCAGGAATGCTAGCGACCCTTCTAAAAAGAGACAGCAATGAGATGATTCAAGAATTAGATGAAGCTTATAGGGTTTTTACAAACTATGTGAGACGGCATGGCCTACCCCGAGAAGTCCATGTCAGGTTTGCAAAAAAACGAATAAAAGATATAATTTATAGACTCACAAGGGAAGAAACTATAAGCTATAAGGGAAGGCAAATTACGGTTCTAAAGCAGATACCAAGGAGGGTTCGTGAACAAAGAAAAGAATACCAATTTCTCACGAATTATTTGAACAAAAAAAATATAGTTTTCAGATGGAATGACCCGGAAGGGGTGCTAGTAATGTGGGAAGGGAAAAGAGTAAGAATAGATAATTTAGGTAAGGCTCAAAGATTCTTCAAGCAAATAGGAGGAACAGAGGATGAATTAAGCAGCAGGGGAGAGTCAAGAAAAGCGAGTCAGGAAGAGTTACAAATCAGCCCAAGGGCGGGGAGGAGGGAGGAGGACAGAGAAATACCTATCAGAGAAGAGGGGAGAAGGGAAGAAAGGGGAGTTAAAACTAGAAGCCAGGCAGCGAGTAAAACGTGGTAAGGAACAGAGAGAAAGGGAGTAAATGGAAAAAGGAATAAAATTGATATCCATCAACATTAATGGGTTGAATAGTCCAATTAAAAGGAAAAAAATATTTGCCAAATTAGAAAAACAAAAATTGGATATAATATGTCTTCAAGAAGTTCATATAAGAGAACAGGATCAGAGATACTTACAAAATAGGAAATTGGGGAAGATATTCATGCGGAGAGAAAAGAGAGGAGTGGTATTATATATAAAGGAAGACATTATAGCAAAATTAATTTATAAGGATGCAACGGGAAGAATACTAATGGTGGAGGTGGAACTACATAATAAAAAAATACTATTAGTGGGGATTTATGCCCCAAACAAAAATCAAAAGGAGTTTTATAAAAATGTATATGAGAAATTGATAGAAAGTGGTAATACAAGAATTTGTCTAATGGGGGATTATAACGCAATAAATAATAATAAACAAGACTATAAATGTGGACAAAAACAATATCAAAAACAAAATACCCTCCCAAAAGTATTATTTGAAATGACGGAAGAATTAGGATTGGAAGACATATGGAGAAAAAGAAACCCAGGAAAGGCACAATATACTTTCTACTCCAGTCCACATAAATCCTGGTCAAGGATAGATATGATATGGGTAAACAGTGAATTAAACAGGGAGATACAAGACATAAAAATTTTAACAAATACACGGGCAGACCATAACCCAATTCTAATGACTTGGAAAGAGTGGCTAGTGAAAGGACAGAGATGGACGCTGAAAACACCAGTACTAAAGGAAGAAAAATATATTCAGAAAATAAGGGAGGAATTAACCAACTTCTATAATATCAATAAAAAGGAAGATACCTCATTGCAGAACTTGTGGGACACAACCAAGGCCTATGTAAGGGGAATAACGATAGCATATATAGCAAATAGAAACAAGGAGAGGCGGGAAAAACAGGACAAACTAATAAAAGAAATTGGAGAATTGGAGAATAGACAAATGAGAAACCCGGGCAATGAACAAATTAGAGATGAATTAGTACGAGCAAAACATGAGATCAATACATTGGAACAAGAGGAATTAATGAAGAATTTGCAATATATAAAACAAAATTATTTCGAACATGCAAATAAACCAGGCATATGGTTAGCATATAAGCTGGGAAAAGAGGATCAAAAAAGAGTGATACATCAATTAGAAGATAAAAATGGGAAAACAGAAACAGACCTGGGGAGAAAAAAAGAAATTGTAAGAGAGTACTTCGAGGACTTATATTAACAAGAAAAAGTGGACCCAATTAAAATAGAAGAGTACTTAAGGGAAGGAACTGTACATAGATTAGTGGATGATAAAAGAGAGATATTGAATAGAAAGATAACGATGAGTGAATTAAAAGAGGCGATTCAAAAACAAAAGAGTAATAAAACCCCAGGCCCAGACGGATTCCCAAGTGAATTCTATAAAAACGTAGGAGATATATTAAACAAGACGTTCCTAGAAGTGTGCAATGAGGTATTAAAATACCAAACACGTGGAAAGAAGCATATATAACTCTTATTCCTAAAGAAGAAACAAATACTAATCAAATTAAAAATTTCAGACCAATATCACTTTTGAATACGGATTACAAAATTTTTATGACGATCATGGCACAAAGATTAAAAGGAATACTTAGCGAAGAAATTAATATGGACCAAAATGGATTCCTACCGAAAAGACAAATTAGAGATAACATAAGAACGGTAATAGATATACTGGAATACTATGAGAGTCACCCAGGGGACCAAATGGTATTGATTTTTTTGGATGCCCAAAAAGCCTTCGACAACTTAAATTGGGATTTTATGAAAATACAAATTAATAAGATGAACTTTGGGAGTAATTTTGAAAAAATGCTTAATGCGATCTATGATAGTCAAAAGGCAAACGTATTAATAAACAGTGAGACTACCAAAGCATTCAAAATAGAGAAAGGGGTCAGACAGGCTTGCCCATTGTCACCTCTGTTGTTTATTACAATTCTGGAAACATTGTTAGATAGAATTAGGGGAAACAGGAATTTAAAAGGAACCAAAATTAAGAGTCAGGAATATAAATTGCAGGCATTTGCGGACGACATGGTATTTGTGATAGAAGAACCAATGGAGACAGGCCCAATATTAATGCAAGAAATAAATGAATTTGGAAAATTGGTGGGATTGAAGATTAACAAGGGGAAAATGAAAATGTTAGTTAAAAATATGACGAATAACAAACAAAAAAACTGGAAGAGATAATGGGGTTACAAATAGTAAATAAAATTAAATATTTAGGAATTTGGATAAGGGCGAAAACAATAATGCTGTGGGAAGATAATTACATTAAAATCTTGAAACAAATTAAAAAAGATTTGGACAATTGGAACAAAATACAAATATCACTGCTAGGAAGAATAGCAACGATCAAAATGAATATATTACCTAAAGTTCTTTACCTATTCCAGACAATCCCACTACTGACAAATAAAAGTTTTTTTTACGGAATTGGATAAAACAGTAATGAAATTTATATGGGCTGGGAAAAAGGCGAGAATAAAAAAGAAGTATTTACAAGATGACAGAAACAGAGGTGGCTTTGGGCTCCCCAACTGGGAGATCTATTATAAAGCAGCGGTATTGGTCTGGATAAAAAACTGGATTAAATTAGTAAATAAAAGAATTTTAACATTGGAAGGGCATGATCTACAAACAGGGTGGCACTCATTTCTGTGGAATTTGGCTAATAAAAAACAGATATACTTTAACAGACATATTGTATGTAAATCTTTGATTAAGAACTGGGCCGACATCAGGAAGAAATTTTATACTAAGATCCCAAGATGGTTTTCAACGATGGAGGCAACATTCCATCCTAACACAATGGATTTGAATAAAAAGCTTAAATACTATCAGATATTAGATGATGAGGGGAGACTAAAAACGAGAGAGGAATTAGAAACACTAGGAATAATAATAGATCACAATAATAATAATAATAATAGATGTAAAAATGATGTTGAGATTCTAGAAAGAGTGCAGAGATCAGCAACAAAGATGATTAGGGGACTGGAGGCTAAAACATATAAAGAGCAATTGCTGGAATTGGGTATGTCTAGTTTAATGAAAAGAAGGACTATGGGTGACATGATAGCAGTATTCCGATATCTCAGGGGTTGCCACAAAGAAGAAGGAGTCAAGCTAATCTCCAAAGCACCTGAGGGCAGGACAAGAAGCAATGGATGGAAACTAATCAAGGAGAGAAGCAACCTAGAACTTAGAAGAAATTTCCTGACAGTTAGAACAATTAATCACTGGAACAACTTGCCTCCAGAAGTTGTGAATGCTCCAAAACTAGAAGTTTTAAAGAAGAGATTGGACAACCATTTGTCTGAAATGGTATAGGGTCGTGATGGTGAACCTGTGGGGGATTCACGCGCATTGCATTTTGGGGGTGCAATTAATTATACTGGGCACTTGGTGCAGAAAAGGTTAGCCATCACTGGTATAGGGGTTTCCTGCCTAAGCAGGTGGTTGGACTAGAAGACCTGCAAGGTCCCTTCCAACCTATTCTATTCCTATTCCCATTCCCATTCCTATTCTATCCCTCAATGAAGAATTGATTTATCTGTTGAAGGCTATTTTACTATGCACTTGAAATATTTACTCATTTAGATAAAAGAATCAATTTGACCATCTCTTTGCTGTGGGGAGTAATATATGCTTCTATTAACTCATTAATCTTTATCATAATTTATATTAAGAAAATCCTCTATATTATTTAAATTTGTTTTAACCCTAAAGGGAGAAAATACTTGTTTTAGTTTTCACATTTTACTAACTTTAAAAAGTACTCAAGTATTATGTATAAAGGAGAAAAAAGAAAACCCTTCATTTTAAACCCAGAACCCAAAACACAATACTACAGGTGTGTTAAACTCGCATTGTCACGTCATCACATGACGTATCGTGACTTTTTCCCCCTTGCTAAAATGGGGGTGGGCGTGGCCAGCACGTGACACATCCAGTCCATGGGCCAGGAGTTTGATATCCCTGCAATACTACATTAGAGCTTTCATTCAGTTATACATACCACACCAATATAAGTCTAATTAACTCCAATTAGCTCATTAAATTCAAATCTCTCCCTTGAATTTATCCTTATGGAATAGATCTTTTTCTTTTCTTATTTTCAAATTTAGTCAATAGTATTTTACAAACATTGAAAATTATTCAGCATTATGTAAAAAGACAGAGGACATACGTTTACAAACTGATTTTATACATACAAAACTAATTTAAAGCTTTCTTTCAATACATATATCAAACTTACAAAGTTCCATCCTGACTAATTAAGCCATTAAATTTAAGCAGCTCCCTCCAGCTTATCTTTATAGAATGAAGTCTTTTTCTTCTCAGGGGAGTCTATCAAGTCTCTTTTCTTTAAGAAGTTCTCAGCCTTATTTATATCCATGAAAAAATGTCTCAAAGTTTTTGTGTTAGAGTTAGACATTGTAAATTAACCTAGAGCAAATCCTCGTAGATTAAAGTTTCCTTCTCTAAGATGACTATCATATCTTTTTTAATGAAAGAATTCTCGACCTTGTCAGTATCCATGAAGAAAAAGTCCTAAACTTGACCTCTTGAAAGTTGTGAATTTACTTGGCACTCTTGTTTCAGTTGCACTGGGAGAGTTATAGTCAAACCATCATCATAAAAAAAGCTGATATCAGATTTATATTCCAAAGATACAGTTAGGTTATTCGCATTGTCCAGCATTTGTAGAGTTGACACAGTGGGTTGATAATTTTCTACACCTAATTGTGTCTCTTGTTCTTTTCCAATACCTCTGTATAATTAATATCTTCTAACTTATTTATGAAAAGAGCAATTTTCTGTATGGACTTTTCAAAAATTTTCCTTGACAACAGACTCCAGCTCAGAGTTAAACATCTTGATAGCTCCCTCTGGTGGTCATAAAATGTTATTTATTTATTCCTTTTTCTAGCCAATCAGAGTTCATGAAAATTGGCAAATTTCAACCACCCACAACAAAATAGTACAGGGCTACAGATTATTTTAAAAGTAGTAGATTAAAACCACAATGTATATCCTTATATTTCAAGAGAAAAAATATTCCACGCTTCCTTATTTTGGCTGCCTCTAGCAACCCTCTTCCTTGTCCTTTAGCAATAAAGAAGTCTCAAAAATGGTGTTCAGACATTCAAGAAGAAATGATAGGCTGTAACTAAAGAGAGCTTCTTTTAACTAATAGAGATAATAGTCTCATGAATGAAGGGCACAGCTTATTGTCCATTTGAAAAATAAATTCCAAAACAGCTGTTTTATCCAACAACAACATAATGTCAGCATTCCAGCGAACCTCCATTCCAATCAGTAACTCCGAGACAAGCATAATCTCAAAAGTACCTTTATTAGAATAGCACCTGGCACATCTGTGGAATCTCGAAACTAAAAGTTTCCCAGACTTCCCACAATGTCCCAAACTACAATCCATCCCCTTTTCTCCCATCATCACATCACATGGACCAATCACAATCTGTCCCAGTGTAAGATCCTTTTCTCTGCTACCACAACTTAATAACCTTGAACTAAGAATTTTATTTTGTCTACTTAGAACTACTCAATTGAAATCACCCCCCTCCCACTTTCTTAGGCTATGTGATAGTGTGGAATATGGCTTCCAAAGCTGACAGGCATCCCCCCTTGAAAAGTTCACCTCCTAAAAGTGGTAATCAACAAAACACAACCAGGGGTTACATGCCCCTCTCTCCCCCCTCCAAGGGGACACTTTGGTTTGTCAGGGATTTTGTTATGGAATTGGTTAACCAATCTATCCACATGTACATCCCAACTTTTTACCCATGTAGCCTCTGACAAAGGGTAACCCTTCCATAATACCAAATATTGTAACCTCCCTTGGTACAATCTAGAATCAAGGATTTTCTTAATTTCATAATGTCTCTCACCCTGTACGATCAAAGGTTTGAGGGGAGTTGTTGGTTGACCCTACAGCTGGTTTCAATAAACTACAATGGAACACTGGGTGTATTTTCCCCAATAGTTGGGAAAGACTTAATTGGACTGTGACTAGATTGATTATTTTTGATATAGGGTATGCACCTAAGAATTTAGGGCCCAAGTTCCTACTGGGAAGTTTCAATTTGAGATATTTAGTTGACAAAAACACTTTGTCCCCTACTTTAAATGTTGGTTGGAGGGATCTATGTTTATCTGCTTGCTTTTTATATTCCTCAGCAGCTTCAGTCAAAGCTTTTTTTGTATCTTCCCAACCTTTTTTTAATGAGTCTATCCATTCCGTTAAGGACATGGATGTAGCAGGTTCCGTAGGTAATTCTGGCATAGGGACAAATTCCATGCCGATGTTGATTTGGAATGGAGTCAAGCCTGTGTTGCAGAGGTGGTATTCAGCAGGTTCTGACCAGTTCTGGAGAACCGGTAGCAGAAATTTTGACTAGTTCAGAGAAGCAGCAAATACCACCTCTGACTGGAGATTTTATAGTATCCTTCCCCTGCCATGCCCACCAAGCCATGCCCACAGAACTGGTAGTAAAATTTTTTGAATCCCACCACTGCTGTGCTGCTATGTACTGCATTATTGTAAGCAACTTCTGTAAATGGCAAAAGCTCTGCCCAGTTTTCCTGTTGATAATTGACATAGCATCTAATGTATTGTTCTACCATGGCATTCGTTCTCTCTGCTGCCCCGTTGCATGCAGGATAGAACACTGAGGATAGCCCTTGGGATGACCCAATGGATTTTAAAAACTCCCTCCAGAACTTACCAGTGAACTGTACACCTCGGTCTGAGATTACTCTACAAGGTACTCTGTGGAGCCGATAGATATGCTTCATGAACAGTTTTGCAAGCTTTTTAGCTGAAGGCAGTCCTTTACAGGCTGTAAAGTGGGCTTCCTTAGAGAATAAGTCGATGACAGTC
Organism: Naja naja; assembly: GCA_009733165.1. NCBI lineage: Eukaryota > Metazoa > Chordata > Lepidosauria > Squamata > Elapidae > Naja > Naja naja. The sequence goes on from SOZL01000010.1 coordinate 183,808, forward strand.
CAAATCACTGTATTCCCTCCACTCTCAGGTAATTCTACAATAAAGTCCATCACGATTTCTTCCCACGGCTTTGTTGGTTCAGCTACTTGTTGAAGGAGGCCAGGATTTCCCAGTTCTGTGTTTCATTGTGGCACAAATTGCAGTTTCACATAGTCTTCAACATCAGGTTTCAGTTTTGGCCTCCAGAACTGCCTCTCCTGACTAAATGCAGGTTTTTAAGAACCCAGTGTCCCCCAACCTTGAGTCATGGCTATGCTTTAGTACCATTAGTCTTAGTTTATTGGGTACATAAAGTTTTGCCCCTTCCTGCCAATCCCTCATTCATTGTCAAATCGGCTTGATGCTCCACAAACCAGGGATCAGTCAAAGGGCTGCTTTCAACTCAGTTGTCAGTTTGTCTTCTAGGTGCCTGGGCGGCTGGCTGCTTGGCCTCGGGTGGTTACTTGGCCTGCTGATTGGGCTTCTGATATCATAGTCTGCACTACTTCCTCTCGGCAACTGTCAAATTGGGGTTTTCTCAGGCGCCCGCCAGTATGTTTTTCCCTCCTGGGATATATTTCATGTTAAAGTTGAACCACTTGAAGTATTGAGCCCAGCGGACTTGTTTAGGTGATAGTTTCCAAGGTGTCTTTAGAGCCTCGAGGTTCTTGTGATCAGTCCACACCTCAAATGGCTCCTTCACCCCTTCCAGGAAATGCCTCCAAGACAGCAAAGCCCATTGCACTGCAAACACTTCTTTTTCCCAAACCGCCCACCTATGCTCTGTGTCAGTCAACTTTTTGGACACATAAGTGCAAGGCATTAGCTGGTTCTGAGAGTCCTTTTGGAGAAGAATGGCCACGACAGCCACATCACTAGCAACAGCTTGGACTATGAAAGGTCTGGTCGGGTCCGGGTGCTGGAGAATGGGCTCAGCTGCAAATAAGCGTTTTAAAGTCTCAAAAGCTTTCTGACAGTCCATTGTCCAATCAAGGGGTTGACTGGGCTTCAGTTTGTTGGGGAAAGGTCCAGTTTTCAATAACTCTGTCAAAGAAAGGGCGACCTCGGCAAAAGAAGGAATAAATTATCTATAGAAATTGGCAAAACACAGGAAGCTTTGAAGTTGCTTACGTGTTCTGTGGGGTTGCCAATCTAGCACCGCTCTCACTTTTCCAGGGTCCATCTCAATTCTCTGGTTGGATACTCGGTAGCCTAGGTAATCCAGTGACTCTTGTGTATTTCATTTTGACAGTTTTACTTATAACTTGGCGGCTAAAAGATTTTTCAGCACTTGTTTGACCAATTTGACATGTTCTTCTATAGTTTCACTGAATATAAGAATGTCACCAGGTAGATGAGGACCCCTTGGTACAGGGTGTGGATGTAACACTTGTTGATGAGTTGCATAAATACCAAGTGGGGCCCTGGAGCCTGAAAGCCATGACTCGAATTGAAACTACCCAAAGGGTAGCTGAAGGCAGTTTTCCATTTGTCTCCATCCTTATGCAGACTGCAGTAAAGCGCTCTCTCAGATCTAGTTTGGTGAAGACCTTGCCTTTTGACAGGTGGTTTAATAAGTCTTTCATGAGGGGAGGGGTACATGTTTTTACCACACGGTGTTCACGCCCCTAAAATCACACACATCATCATCTCAGCCGCCATCTTTCTTTTCTTTGAACAGCACTGGGGGCCAACTAGATTTGGCAGGTTCAATGAAACCTCTGTCCAAATTTTTGT
>SOZL01000010.1:186523-265919 GCA_009733165.1 Naja naja
ATTTAGATAAAAGAATCAATTTGACCATCTCGCTGTGGGGAGTAATATATGCTTCTATTAACTCATTAATCTTTATCATAATTTATATTAAGAAAATCCTCTATATTATTTAAATTTGTTTTAACCCTAAAGGGAGAAAATACTTGTTTTAGTTTTGACATTTTACTAACTTTAAAAAGTGCTCAAGTATTATGTATAAAGGAGAAAAAAGAAAACCCTTCATTTTAACCCAGAACCCAAAACACAATACTACAGGTGTGTCAACTCAAGATCACACGCCATCACATGATGTATCATGACTTTTTTCCCCCTTGCTAAAATGGGGGTGGGCATGGCCAGCACGTGACACATCCGGTCCATGGGCCAGGAGTTTGATACCCCTGCAATACTACATTAGAGCTTTCATTCAGTTATACATACCACACCAATATAAGTCTAATTAACTCCAATTAATTCAAATCTCTCCCTTGAATTTATCCTCATGGAATGGATCTTTTTCTTTTCTTATTTTCAAATTTAGTCAGTAGTATTTTACAAACATTGGAAATTATTCAGCATTATGTAAAAAGACAGATGACATACATTTACAAACTGATTTTATACATACAAAACTAATTTAAAGCTTTCTTTCAATACATATATCAAACTTACAAAGTTCCATCCTGACTAATTAAGCCATTAAATTTAAGCAGCTCCCTCCAGCTTATCTTTATAGAATGAAGTCTTTTTCTTCTCAGGGGAGTCTATCAAGTCTCTTTTCTTTAAGAAGTTCTCAGCCTTATTTATATCCATGAAAAAATGTCCCAAAGTTTTTGTGTTAGAGTTAGACGTTGTAAATTAACCTAGAGCAAATCCTCGTAGATTAAAGTTTCCTTCTCTAAGATGACTATCTTAGAGACTATCCTGTCTTTTTTAATGAAAGAATTCTCGACCTTGTCAGTATCCATGAAGAAAAAGTCCTAAACTTGACCTCTTGAAAGTTGTGAATTTACTTGGCACTCTTGTTTCAGTTGCACTGGGAGTTATATTCAAACCATCATCATAAAAAAAGCTGATACCAGATTTATATTCCAAAGATACAGTTAGGTTATTCGCATTGTCCAGCATTTGTAAAGTTGACACAGTGAGTTGATAATTTTCTACACCTAATTGTGTCTCTTGTTCTTTTCCAATACCTCTGTATAATTAATATCTTCTAACATATTTATGAAAAGAGCAAATTTCTGTATGGACTTTTCAAAGATTTTCCTTGACAACAGACTCCAGCTCAGAGTTAAACATCTTGATAGCTCCCAGAGGTGGTCATAAAATGTTATTTATTTATTCCTTTTTCTAGCCAATCAGAGTTCATGGAAATTGGCAAATTTCAACCACCCACAACAAAATAGTACAGGGCTACAGATTATTTTAAAAGTAGTAGATTAAAACCACAATGTATATCCTTATATTTCAAGAGAAAAAATATTCCACGCTTCCTTATTTTGGCTGCCTCTAGCAACCCTCTTCCTTGTCCTTTAGCAATAAAGAAGTCTCAAAAATGGTGTACAGACGTTCAAGAAGAAATGATAGGCTGTAACTAAAGAGAGCTTCTTTTAACTAATAGAGATAATAGTCTCATGAATTGATTAAGAAATGAAGGGCACAGCTTATTGTCCATTTGAAAAATAAATTCCAAAACAGCTGTTTTATCCAACAACATAATGTCAGCATTCCAGTGAACCTCCATTCCAATCAGTAACTCTGAGACAAGCATAATCTCAAAAGTACCTTTATTAGAATAGCACCTGGCACATCTGTGGAATCTCGAAACTAAAAGTTTCCTAGACTTCCCACAATGTCCCAAACTACAATCCATCCCCTTTTCTCCCATCATCACATCACATGGACCAATCACGATCTGTCCCAGTGTAAGATCCTTTTTCTCTGCTGCGCCACACTTAATAACCTTGAACTAAGAAAAGAATTTTATTTTGTCTACTTAGAACTACTCAATTGAAATCACCCCCCTCCCACTTTCTCAGGCTATGTGGCAGTGGAATATGGCTTCCAAAGCTGACAGGCATCCCCCCTTGAAAAGTTCACCTCCTAAAAGAGATAATCAACAAAACACAACCAGGGGTTAATGCGATGCCCTTAACCCCTCTTCCTCCAAAGGACCCTTTGGTTTGTCAGGGATTTCATTATGGAATTGGTTAACCAATCTATCTGCATGTACATCCCAACTTTTTACCCATGTAGCCTCTGACAAAGGGTAACCCTTCCATAATACCAAATATTGTAACCTCCCTTGGTACAATCTAGAATCAAGGTTTTTCTTAATTTCATAATGTCTCTCACCCTGTACGATCAAAGGTTTGAGGGGAGCTGTTGGTTGACCCTACAGCTGGTTTCAATAAACTACAATGGAACACTGGATGTATTTTCCCCAATAGTCGGGAAAGACTTAATTGGACTGTGACTGGATTGATTATTTTTGATATAGGGAATGCACCTAAGAATTTAGGGCCCAACTTCCTACTGGGAAGCCATTGAGATATTTAGCTGACAAAAACACTTTGTCCCCTACTTTAAATGTTGGTTGGAGGGATCTATGTTTATCTGCTTGCTTTTCATATTCCTCAGCAGCTTCAGTCAAAGCTTTTTTTGTATCTTCCCAACCTTTTTTTAATGAGTCCATCCATTCCGTTAAGGACATGGATGTAGCAGGTTCCGTAGGTAATTCTGGCATAGGGACAAATTCCATGCCGGTGTTGATTTGGAACAGAGTCAAGCCTGTGCTGCAGAGGTGGTATTCAGCAGGTTCTGACCAGTTCTGGAGAACCGGTAGCGGAAATTTTGGGTAGTTCAGAGAACCGGGAAATACCACCTCTGACTGGAGATTTTATAGTATCCTTCCCCTGCCATGCCCACCAAGCCATGCCCATAGAACTGGTAGTAAAAAATTTTGAATCCCACCACTGCTGTGCTGCTATGTACTGCATTATTGTAAGCAACTTCTGCAAATGGCAACAGCTCTGCCCAGTTTTCCTGTTGATAATTGACATAGCATCTAATGTATTGTTCTACCATGGCATTCATTCTCTCTGCTGCCCCGTTGCATGCAGGATGGAACACTGAGGATAGCCCTTGGGATGACCCAATGGACTTTAAAAACTCCCTCCAGAACTTACCGGTGAACTGTACACCTCAGTCTGAGATTACTCTACGAGGTACTCTGTGGAGCCGATAGATATGCTTCATGAACAGTTTTGCAAGCTTTTTAGCTGAAGGTAGTCCTTTACAGGCTGTAAAGTGGGCTTGCTTAGAGAATAAGTCGATAACAGTCCAAATCACTGTATTCCCTCCACTCTCAGGTAATTCTACGATAAAGTCCATCACGATTTCTTCCCATGGCTTTGTTGGTTCAGCTACTTGTTGAAGGAGGCCAGGGAGTTTCCCAGTTCTGTGTTTCATTGTGGCACAAAATGAGCAGCTTTTCACATAGTCTTCAACATCAGGTTTCAGTTTTGGCCTCCAGAACTGCCTCCTGACTAAATGCAGGGTTTTTAAGAACCCAAAGTGTCCCCACAACCTTGAGTCATGGCTATGCTTTAGTACCATTAGTCTTAGATTATTGGGTACATAAAGTTTTGCCCCTTTCCAAGCCAGTCCCTCATTCATTGTCAAATCGGCTTGATGCTCTGCAAACCAGGGATCGGTCAAAAGGGCTGCTTTCAACTCAGTTGTCAGTTTGTCTTCTAGGCATCTGGGGCTGCGGCTGGCTTGGCCTCGGGTGGTTACTTGGCCTGCTGATTGGGCTTCTGATATCATAGTCTGCACTACTTCCTCTCGGCAACTGTCAAATTGGGGTTTTCTCAACAGGGCGTCCGCCAGTATGTTTTTCCCTCCTGGAATATATTTCATGTTAAAGTTGAACCACTTGAAGTATTGAGCCCAGCAGACTTGTTTAGGTGATAGTTTCCAAGGTGTCTTTAGAGCCTCAAGGTTCTTGTGATCAGTCCACACCTCAAACGGCTCCTTCACCCCTTCCAGGAAATGCCTCCAAGACAGCAAAGTCCATCGCACTGCAAACGCTTCTTTTTCCCAAACCGCCCACCTATGCTCTGTGTCTGTCAACTTTTTGGACACGTAAGTGCAAGGCATTAGCCGGTTCTGAGAGTCCTTTTGGAGAAGAATGGCCATGACAGCCACATCACTAGCATCAGCTTGGACTATGAAAGGTCTGGTCGGGTCCAGGTGCTGGAGAATGGGCTCAGCTGCAAATAAGCGTTTTAAAGTCTCAAAAGCTTTCTGACAGTCCATTGTCCAATCAAGGGGTTGACTGGGCTTCAGTTTGTTGGGGAAAGGTCCAGTTTTCAATAACTCTGTCAAAGGAACCTCGCAAAAGAAGGAATAAATTATCTATAGAAATTGGCAAAACCCAGAAAGCTTTGAAGTTGCTTACGTGTTCTGTGGGGTTGCCAATCTAGCACCGCTCTCACTTTTCCAGGGTCCATCTCAATTCTCTGGTTGGATACTCAGTACCCTAGGTAATCCAGTGACTCTTTGTGGTATTTGCATTTTGACAGTTTTAGTTATAACTTGGCGGCTAAAAGTTTTTTCAGCACTTGTTTGACCAATTTGACATGTTCTTCAATGGTTTCACTGAATATAAGAATGTCACCAGGTAGATGAGGACCCCTTGGTATAGGTGTGGATGTAACACTTCATTGATGAGTTGCATAAATACTGCGGGGGGGCCCTGGAGCCTGAGAGCCATGACTCGGAATTGGAAACTACCCAAAGGGCAGTTGAAGGCAGTTTTCCATTTGTCTCCCTCCTTTATGCGGACTCGGTAGTAAGCTTCTCTCAGATCTAGTTTGGTGAAGACCTTGCCTTTTGACAGGTGGTTTAATAAGTCTTTCATGAGGGGGAAGGGGTACATGTTTTTTATGCACACTGTGTTCACACCCCTAAAATCAACACATAATCTCAAGCCGTCATCTTTCTTCTCTTTGAACAGCACTAGGGTGGCCAACCTAGATTTGGCAGGTTCAATGAAACCTCTGTCCAAATTTTTGTCGATGTATTTTCTTAACTCAGTCATTTCAGCTGGTGTCATGGAATACATCTTTGGTTTTGGCAGTTTTGCCCTGGGTTCTAACTCTATAGCACAATCAGTGCCTCGATGGGGAGGTAACACATTGCATTCTTCTTCGCTGAACACCTCAGCCAAGTCCCTGTATTGTTTGGGGATTGGGGCGCACTTGGAGGAGAGTCTGAGGCGGTGGCTGCTGCTTCAGGTTGGGGATCTCTGTTGGGTGGCAGTTTCTTTGTGGGAGGAAGGGGGACAGTGGGCCAACCCCAATTAAGGTTTTTCAGTATCCATCCTCCCACTTGATGGTAGGGGCCCATTTATCTAGCCAAGCAAGTCCCAATATGACAGATTCTGACATCTTCGGAGCCACTATAATACATATGAGTTCACGGTGACTGCCTAACTATAGTTTGATTAACTCTGACATTTGGGTGGCCGGAATTCCCCCAATTAAAGTTCCATCTACTTGTTCAAACCTGATTGGGTGTTTCAGGGTTTTTGTTTTTATACCTAATTGTTCAACGATGGAGAGGCCAATAAGGCATCTGGAACACCCTGTATCTATTACGGCTTCTATCTCCCCTGTCTCCCCTGTATCAGGCACCACCAACTTCACTTTGACTGTAAAAGGGGTGATGGCAGCACCCACCATGGGGTCGTCTTCTTCATTGGCTTCATTGGGGAGAATTTCCTAGCCCAGAAGTTCATCGCTCCCTTCTGTGTAGAGGGCACCCTCTACAGTGTGTCTAGCAAACTGGCTAGTGTCGGGAGGCTTCTGTGGAATTTTTCGACCTCTGGTGGCTGTACTAGCCCTTGGTTCTGGAGCTTGTGGAACAGGTGTAGGAGTCAGACAGTTGGCTGCCTTATGGGCTTCCTGGCCACAATGATAACACTTTATCATTCTGGTGGGTCGGGTAGGAGCAGCTTTAGCAGGTCTGGTCAGAGGCCATCTGGTCACCGCTCTCCTAGGAGGGCCTTCAGGAGGGTGTTTTTTTGTGGGTTGATCTCCCTGTCTAGCATGAGGGACATTGCATACCAATCTTGGAGGGTCTCATGTATCCCTCTAATATTATAGGCTTTTTTTACTTCTGGGTCAATAGCCTTCTTGAAATAATGCAACAGTATTCTCTCAGGCCAGTCCGTGAGATGGCTTGCAACCCTTCTAAAGTCCTGTTGGAAGTTACGATTCACCCCTCTTCTAGGAAAAGAAAAAGAAATCTTAAAACATTAGAAGGGGAAGGAAAATTCCCCTAAAAGAAAGGAGAGGTGAAAACACAAGCAGGGTCAGCTACATTAGCCCTCACCTTTGCATGGGATACAAATTAGCTAAGATCCTTTCCCTCAGAAATCAAATAGATGGCAATCTATAAAACTTGCAAAAGCAAACTCTCAAAGGAAAAGGAAATCAGAAGAAGACCTCAGACACATGAAAGGAAATACTCACCAAAACACAGTCATAAAAAAGTATGGCAGGAAGGAAAAGATTTACCAAAAGGTATGACAGAAAACTCAGGGTATTGCAACCAGGTGCAAACTGATAGCTACAAAGGATCGGGGAAAAACAGAGATTGGACTATAAAACAATTACTCCTAGATCTCAGGAAGAGATCCCAATCTCAAGAGACAGGAACTCATCACACAAACACAAGTCAAAGACTTCAATGATTCACACTTACAAATCAAAGGACCTGGAAAGGCAAGGCTTCTTTTTTCTTTCCACAGTCCCATACAAAATCTTTTAAGGGTTGCTTGCCTTGTTTCATTTCCATCAATTTTTCTTCATGTTCCCCAATCCTATCAGGATTATAAAATCGAAACTTAAGGATTTGCAGGAAAGCATTGACATCATTAATTTCTGGAGCTTGTTCGTAGTGCAATTGGGCCACCCAATCAGAAGCATCCCCCTCATTCATTCAGTCTGTGATTGCAGTCACCAGATCGCAATCTGTTGCATACTGAGCTCCAAACTGATCTATGTGGGACCAGATCCGAGTGAGAAAATAAGCAAAATGTTCATGTTTTCCAACAAATTTTGCTTTAAAAACCATTTTGTCTGGTCTGAAGGGGGGTGGGATTGCCATAGCAACTGTGAGCAGAGCTGGAATGTAAGGAGCCTGGCAAGGAATGTAGGAACCTTGCTGTGAAGAGGCTGTTTGTTGTATTCTTCTCTGTGAGTGGAGGGGGTGTGTGGCTGCTACCTGCTGCCTGCGCAGATCCCTTTGCTGATAAGGGATCGTTGCATCTCTTTGGAGACAGGGTGCTCCTGAATTAGGTGGTGCAACGGGTGCTGGCATCCACTGGCATTGGACCCACACTTGATCAGGATAAAATCCCCACCCTGGAGGAATACTCTCTGCAATGGGTAATCTCCTTTTGGGTTGTGGAGTGGGAGGGCTTGGGGTTTGTAAGGTATCCAGTGTTGGCTGCATCTGCCATCTCTCCCTTGAAACTTGATCATGCCGGGCTGGGATGCTTTGCAGGCCATCTCTAACTGATGCCACAGTGAAACCCCCTCCTCCTCTCGGACTAGGAAATGTAAAGGTGGGCTGCATTAGGATCCAGCTCGTCTGGAGGGGCTGCTTCACCTCCAGTCTCATTCTTAGATCTTTGCTGAGTCTTCACACTGATCCATATGGGAATCAGTTCTGGGGTTCAGCACCCCTGACAGCCCCCTTTTGGGGTGCTGGAGGTTGTAGGAGTTTTGAGATAATGTCAGCATTCCAGCGAACCTCCATTCCAATCAGTAACTCTGAGACAAGCATAATGTCAGAAGTACCTTTATTAGAATAGCACCTGGCACATCTGTGGAATCTCGAAACTAAAAGTTTCCCGGACTTCCCACAATGACCCAAACTACAATCAATCCCCTTTTCTCCCATCATCACATCACATGGACCAATCACGATCTGTCCCAGTGTAAGATCCTTTTCTCTCTGCCACACTTAATAACCTTGAACTAAGAAAAGAATTTTATTTTGTCTATTTAGAACTACTCAATTGAAATCACCCCCTCCCACTTTCTTAGGCTATGTGGCAGCGTGGAATATGGCTTCCAAAGCTGACACGTGATTTCAACCCCGCCCCCCACCTTCAGCTCACCAGCTATCCTGTAGCACGGCTTCTAAAACTGCTTGCAGACTGTTGCTGTTACCGGAAGATCTTGAGGGATGATTCTGAGACGCTCCCTAACCCAGGAGGGTCAAATAAGCGAAAGAAAGCCTGTTCCTTCTGTTGTTGAGTTGGAAAAACGACAGTCCAGAGGGAGGAGATCTCTGGGTGTGTCAGCTGCTGACCATGGCTTCACCGAAAGTGACTTGAAATATTATTCATTTGTTAACATTTCAGCCATTTATCTGCATTTTATTCTACCTGGTTAAGATTAGGTAACCTAATTCCATATTCTCAGGACTGGGTAAGGAATATAATTTTATAATCAAATTTCAAGATGGCAGATATATACATATTTTTAAACACTTCTAATTGAAAGATGTATTAAACTCTATTGGCTTCAGCTCCTATAAAATTAGTTGTTTAACTGAATAATTCCAGATGTACATCTAAATTACTTAATTCCATTTTGCATAGATTATTTAAAATACATAAAATGTTTTTCTCTGTTCAGCTTTTAGTTTGAATGCTGAGCAACCGAATTATGATTTGGATTCAGAAGATGAGGCCTTTGTGAATAAGCTGAAGAAAAAAATAGATATTTCTCCTTTGCAGTTTGAAGAAATGATAGTTCAGCTTGAAAAAGGAAGTGGTCAGCAGGTATAGTATTGTTTCAAATTTAAAATGGTTTTAAGTGTATAAATATATAAAACTGACATACTTGAATTTTCCCTTTAGCCAGTCAGCCTGCAGGAAGCCAAACTACTCTTAAAGGAAGATGATGAACTGATTAGAGAAATATACGAGTACTGGATTAAAAAAAAAAAACTGTCAACGTCCCTCTCTTATCTCAGCAGTGAAACAGGAGAAGCATGATGGTTCCAGCACAAATGATCCTTATGTTGCTTTTAGAAGGCGAACAGAAAAGATGCAAACTCGAAAAGTGAGTATGCATGTTTGCGTGTATACACTGTAGGTTATTTCTCCATTCTTGTTGCATTTACAGACTGCTGTCCAGGGCCCTTTTTAAAGTGTACCAGATTCTTTTACAGAAGGAGTGACTATTAACCCTCCCCACCCATGACAATGCTAGCAAAGCTCTTTATGGATAATAATCACACTTGTTCACTTGGAGTCAGAAGCCAGTTGGATGGAGTCCAGGGATGTGTGAGGCTGATGTGTTGAAAGGTTTCCTAGGAAAGATTTTGCACATGTTGATCCTGTGGAAATGGGCAGTTTTGGTGAGATGAGCTTGACCCTGCCTCATTTGGCTTGTGCATGCTGCTTGTGGGGATATCTTTGAAAGTGCCATTTGTACATCCTTTCCTTAAGGGGCTAACATTTAACCTAACTGCACTGGACAGCTATCACTCAGTTTGCAACTTTCCCCTCTTAGGGAGGTTCTTGAGAAGATGGTTGTTTGACATCTGCAAAGGACTCAGAAGTAGATTATCTGGACTCTTTTCTGTCAGGTAGTCATGACCTTATAGTATGACTCTAGACCAATGCTTTTCAACCTTTTCACAGATTGTACCATTTTTAGGACATGACAGTATTTGAGTACCACCAGTGGCTTAGCAAGGTGTCAAAAATCTGATAACACAAAAAAAGGAAAAAAGTGATAAAGTACCCATTTACCACACTTTCAATGGGAAACTTGTGCCTGTTTCTCTGACATTTAATCTTTGCACTTGTGTCTGGAGAGTGCTTACTGATAGAATTTAGTCAGATTCCAGCTGAAGAAAATTCCTTTCCTTAGTTTTTATACACATCAATGAAGAAAACGCCTTCTCACGCAAGTATGTGGAACCAAATGGCAGTAACGCTACAATAGCTTTCACCCCCACTTCCGGGTACAGTTTTGCAACTTGGCTCCAGAACTCGGTCAGAATTCCAATATCACATCCTCTTGACACGAATGGAAAATACAACACAAACTCGGTGTGCAGTTTTTCCACGTGATTTTTGATGGCAGTTTCAATGTCTTCAGTGTCAACAACAGAATTTGGTTCAAAAAAGTCTGACACATTGGGAAGTGATGCAGTATTTCCTTTCTTTACTTGGCCTATCCACAGGGAGATTTTCTTGTAGAATGCACAAACTTTGTCTTCCATGATAAACATGTTATGACTGTGGTCCTGCAGTGACCAATTAAGTTCATTTAGCTTTTTAAATGGCCAAGACAGGACACCCAGAAGACATTTCTGCTAGGTGTGATGAAACATTCGTCAGGAACAGGTACGTTTCATCTCGTAGCTCGAATAATCTCGATAATGTTTCACCTCTCGACAGCCAACATACTTCTGTATGAAAGAGAACAGTGCTGTGCTCAGAATCCAAATCCTTGCATAATTGTCGGAATAAACGTCCATTCAATGGCTGGCTTTTGATGAAATTTATTATTTTTGCAGCATCCTCCAAAATCTCATGTAACAATGGGCTCATCCATTCAGAAGCAAGTGCATGTCTATGTAAGATGCAATTATTTGAAACAATGGAACTGTTTCTTGTCTTAGCTTGTGCTATCATGCCCAAGCTCTTCCTGTAATAACTGCTGCACCATCGAACAAATTGCTACATACCAAGTCCATAATACTCCGTGTTCACTGAAAAAAATGTCGATTATTGTGAATATTTCTTCCCCAGTTGTTTTGCCAGGTAGTGGGCGGCAAAATAATATGTGTTCCAGTATATCATCCAAATCAGGAACACGCACAAAGACAATTAATTGAGCTTCACCAGCGATGTCAGTGCTTTCGTCCAATTGAAATGCAAATTTTTCTGCTGCTGTGACCTTTTCCACCACTTGAGTAACGTCTGTGGCCATATCTTGTATTCATCTTTGAACAGTGTTGTCAGAACATGGAATATTACAAATAGCATCAGCCATTTTTTTTCATCAAAGAGATTTGAAGCTATTGCAATGGCAGAGGGAACCTTGACTTTTTCAACAATTATGTGAGGCTTATTTCATTTAGCTGATATCAAGGACAATTCATAAGATACTTCCAGACATTTTTTCAAGATGGTTGTGGACTTCATGAAAGTAGCATGGCATTTTATAAATTTCTCTCTCTTCACAAAAATTGCTACTGGCTTTTTGGTGTGCTGGTCGTTTTCTTTTGTGAAATAAAATCCAAACTTCAAATAATCCTCACTGTATTTTTGATTCGGTGATGGTTTTAATTTCTTCGGTGGTGGTTCCTTTGCTTTTGTTCTGACCCAACCGGGTTCCCAAAGAGCAAACACAGACAAAGGCAGCAGCCCCCACCTTTTAAGGTTTAATAACGAATTCTGTTCCTTTACAGATAAAAGGCTGCTTTCCACTAATTAGCTTTGACAAGAAAGAGCCTGGCCAAGGTGTTTGTCAATGCTGCCAAAAACCGAGATAAGAACTAATGTATAAGATTCTCCAAACACGAACTAAGATGTCCACAAGTTGAGTTTCAGAGCTTCTTTGCTTTCTGCAAAGAACACTTTTTCAAACCTGGCTTTTATCCTCTTGAGGGAGGGGCCCTTACCTTGCAGCCTTACTCCTGAGTCGCCTGTGCTGCTGTAATTGTTCTTTCCTCTGAGTAATCCTTCATGCACATGCACTTGGCACAGGCTCCTCGGGAACCTCCTCATCACTGCTGCCAGCCCCCACAATCTCTGAAGGCAGCAGTCCACTCCCTGATGGTCCTGGCTCCTCATCAGAGTCCTCGCTCTCCTCAGCCATCTGCACCTGCTGCCGGCTAACCACAACAGCTTTCCCTTTGCACAGACAAACGTATAACAAATTTATCCATATTTATTAATATGCACCACTACCTTGGTGGTCAGGTGGCTGGTCAGCCCTTCTTCCTGTCTCCTTCTCCTCTCTTTCTCTTTCACTGCCTGCTGGGCTCTCCTTCCACAGCCTCTGCTCCTTCATTGATCCCTCTGCTTGTCTCGTAGAAGCCTCCCCTATTCTATCCCCTTTCCTCTCTCAGGCTTGCTCCACAGAAGCCTCTCCTCTGTTCCCTTCACATTCCCCATCGTCTCTTTTTTTTCTCCCACCCAAACCACCATCTCCTTTTATATCCTCTCCTCTCCCTCCCCCCCTTCCTCCTTTTCTCTTCTGGGTGTGCCAATCTCTGGGGCTCAGGGAGCGCTCCAGCATTGGTCGCTACCCCAGTCTCACTCCCCCATGCGGTCACACACTCGCCGGGTGGCCATTGCACACAGTGCTGATATGATATAGCTGGAGCTGCGCGCTCTGATTCTGGGGCCTCTACTGAGCTCCGGCAGCCCTGCAGTTCCAGCTGACTCTCTCACCCCAAGGCCTGTCTCTTGATAGCAGAGGCTGCCAGATGCGCCCATCAGCTGGAGCTGCGCACGCTGATCCTGGGCTTTCAGCAGAGCCCTGGCAACACTGCCGCTTCAGCTCATTCCGCCCCCCCAGCTACACTTGTGTAGGATGATGTCATGTACCACGTGCTGAAGTACCACCAGTGGTATGCGTACCACCGGTTGAAAGGCATTGTGACCTGGGCTGAGTTTGATCCTGTTTCTGAGGATGAAGTGGTATCGCGACACTGAGTTCCACCACACCCGTGCCCTTCCTGGTTGGTTTACGCCTCCAGGGAGGTCACCTGCGGCTGGCTCCGGGCAGTGATCAATGCTTCATTAAGGGAGGGTGTCTTCCCCGCCGCCTTGCAAGAGGCGGTGGTGAGACCGCTCCTGAAGAAGCCTGCCCTGGACCCAGCCGTGTTAGACAACTTTCGTCTGGTCTCCAACCTTCGCTTTTTGGCGAAGGTTGTTGAGAGTGTGGTGGCTCAGCAGTTTCTGCTTTTCCTGGATGAAGTGGACTACCTAGATCCTTACCAATCAGGCTTCCGACCCGAGTACAGCACGGAGACGGCATTGGTCGCGCTGATGGATGATTTCTGGAGGGCTCGGGACAGGGGTTTTTCCTCTGTCCTGGTCCTGTTAGACCTCTCAGTGGCTTTCGATGCCATCGACCATGGTATCCTGTTGCAGCGCCTCGGGGGATTGGGAGTGGGGGGCACTGTTTTGCAGTGGTTCTCCTCCTATCTCTCGGGGCGCTCACAATCGGTGTTGGTGGGGGGGCAGAGGTCGACTCCGAGGGCTCTCACTTGTGGGGTCCCCCAGGGGTCGGTTGTCTCGCCCCTCTTGTTCAACATCTATATGAAGCCATTGGGCGAGATCATCCGTGGCTTTGGGGTGAGGTACCATCAGTATGCTGATGATACCCAGCTGTACATCTCCACCCCAAACCACGTCAGTGATGCCCTCTCTGTGATGTCCCGTTGTCTGGATGCGGTACGGACCTGGATGGATGGAAACATGCTTCGACTCAACCCGGCCAAGACTGAGTGGCTGTTCATACCGGCATCTCGGTCCAGTCAGGAGATTCCATCATTGGTCATGGGGGGAGAGGTGTTGCCCCCTATGGAAAGGGCTTGGAACCTGGGGGTCCACCTGGACTCACGGCTCAAGTTAGAGGAGCAGGTGGGAGCTGTGGCCAGGGGAACCTTTGCCCAGGTCCGGCTGGTTCGCCAGCTACGCCCGTTTCTGGACCGAGATGCCCTGCGCACAGTCACTCATGCTCTTGTGACCTCCCGACTCGACTACTGCAATGGTCTCTATTTAGGGCTGCCCTTGCATGTCATCTGGAGACTGCAGCTGGTGCAGAATGCAGCTGCGCGGGTGGTGATGGGGGTTCCCTGATACTCCCACGTTACACCCCTCCTGCGTGACTTGCATTGGTTGCCGGTTGCCCTCCGGGCGAGATTCAAGGTTTTAGCATTAACATTCAAAGTCCTACATGGCATGGGTCCGGGATATTTGAGGGAGCGTCTCCTGCCGATATCGAGTACCAACTGCCCTGTTCGAGCACACAGACAGGGGCTTCTCCAGGTGCTGTCGGCAAGTCAATGCCGGCTGGCGGCGCCCCGGGGACGGGCCTACTCTGTGGCAGTTCCCGCCCTATGGAATCAACTACCCCTGGGGCTCCGCCTGGCCTCTGACCTTCGCACCTTCCGCCATGACCTGAAAACCTGGCTATTCGAGCAGGCTAGGCTGGGCTGATCTCCTGGGGGGGGGGGGTAAATTTTAAATGGTATACTGGGGTTTTAACTTAAGTTAGACTTGTGATTATTTAATATTGTTTTAAATTAATTTATTGTTGTGTTTTGGTTTGTTTTTTTTAATTCATATTTATATGCTGCCCTTCTCCAGAGACTCAGGGCGGCTTACAATGTTTGGAGCACAACCCAATGCGCTCAGCAATAACCTTCATTCCATTGTATATGCCTGCTTATTACTAAGCGGCATTTTTACAAAGTCAGCTTATTGCCCCCAACAATCCTGGGTCCAGGATTTTAATTGTGGTATTGTGGTTAATTGTGGTTTTAATTGTGAGCCCCCCCGAGTCTTTGGAGATGGGGCGGCATACAAGTCTAAATAATAAATAAATAAATAAATAAATTGCTCTAGACCATCTGTGAGTGTTCTGGGGGGTAGCACTTTATGCTGCTTCCACTCCTCCTGAGTTCATGGCCCCAGCTGCTGTGTATGGGAACAAAGGTCAGTCCTAGAAACACTTCATCATGGAAGGTGTGAGGGTTCAAACCTCTCCCCCTTCTATATGAGGCTGGAGGGAGGAAGTAATTTGACAGTTTGAGGTACAGTATCATCAGTGTGCAGATGATATCTAATTATACACCTCCATCTCAGATCAAATGGAAGATGGATGGGAGTCTTGACTCAGCACTGACTGTAAGAGTCTAGGTTGGGAAAAAGAGGTGGAAACTCAACCTAGGCAAGGCGCAGAGTGCTTGCTATTTCAGAAACCAATTAATTCTAGGGTAACACCAATTTAAGCTCTTGATAGGGTTGTGCTCCTCCTGGACTTGTAGCTCTTGTTAGAACAGGAGGTGGAAGGTGTGGCCAGGAGAGCTTTTGCTTGGTTTTTTGGTTGTGAATCAGTGGCTCTTGTTCCTAAAACTGGTAGCTATCACTCACACTGTTGCCAGTTTATGTATTGACTACTTCAGTGTGCTTTATAGGGCACAGTCCTTGAAGATACATATATAGAGACTGTAATTATTGCAAAATGGAATAGTTCATGTATTAACATGAACAACTTGATTTTCCCATATAACAGCAAGTACAGCAAGTACAGACTGGTTGCCAGTCTGCTTCTGTGTACAGTTCAAGGTGCTACTGCCACCTTTATAGTCCTACAGAGATTGTTTACTCCAAATAGAATCTGCCTGTCCAAATTGTGCCTTCAAAAATGCCTGATGAGAATCCCATAAAGTTCGGTGGGTGGGGGTTCAGAGGCCAGAATTTTATGCAAGAGTTCCTTTCTTATGGAATAGCTTTCCACTAGAAATAAGACTTACATGCTTGCTGTGGATGTTTAGTCAAGTGTGTGTCCCCCCATACAGTCCTTGAAGATATGTATATAGAGACTGTAATTATTGCAAAATGGAATAGTTCATGTATTAACATGAACAACTTGATTTTCCCATATAACAGCAAGTACAGCAAGTACAGACTGGTTGCCAGTCTGCTTCTGTGTACAAACTTTCATCTCCGGACAGTGGTATAATGATCTGGGTGGGGGATCACCAACTAGTCAACCCCTGTCATGGACCGATCATTTCCTCCTCCGGCTGGGCTTCCATCATGTCAACCCACGCTGCTGGGATACGGAACCGACCAGGTGGTTCCATTCCAGGCACCTGATGGACCCAGAGAGGTTTCAATCGGCGCTTGGGTTGTTTCCTGCCTCCCTTACCCACAACTTGGCCGAGGCCCTGGTGGACGCCTGGCAACAGGCTGCCTCAGAGGCTCTTGACCGAGTTGTCCCTTTGCGGCCCCTGACCCGATGCAGATCCCAGTTAGCTCCTTGGTTTTCCACAGAGCTCCGGGAGATGAAGTGTCAGAGGAGGGGCCTAGAGAGCAGTTGGAGGTCCAGTCATTCTGAATCTGACCAATCCCAGTTAAGATCCTTTACAAGGACTTATCTGGTGGCGATGGGAGCGGCGAAGTATACTTACTTCTCCACTCTCATTGCATCCGCAGAGAATCGCCTGGCCGCTCTGTTTAGGGTCACCCGCTCCCTCCTGAATCGGGGTGAGGGAGGACCCTTTGCAGGGGCAGGCCGAGGAATTTAGTCATCATCTGCTGGACAAGATCGCTCAGATCTGGGCCAGCTTGGACTCCGACTGGCTAGAGTCTGATGAGGGACTAGTGTTGGGTCTTGTTGTTATGACCTGGGATGACTTTATTTATTTATTTATTTATTATTTGCACTTGTATGCCGCCCCATCTCCGAAGACTCGGAGCGGCTCACAGTTAAAATATGAAACAATAAATACTTAAAAAACTATTAAATTTAAATTACAAGTCCAAATATAATAAACTAAAACCATTAAAACTATCCCAACCCAGGGGGTGGGGTCACAGCCCGGGTTGATCAAACAACCAAGTTTTTAGCTCACAAAGGCAGTTGGTTCCAGAGGTCAGGGGCCGCAACAGAAAAGGCTCGTCGTCGGGGAATTACCAATCGGCACTGACCGCCGCGAATCCCGAGGAGTCCTTGCCTATGAATTACCAATCGGCACTGACCCACCGACGGAATCCCAGGAGTCCTTGCTCTATGAGTCGCACAGGCTGCCGGCATTCGATATTGGAAGAAGACGCCCCTTAAATATTGAGGACCCATGTCATGAAGGACTTTATATGTTAACACTAAACCTTGAACCTCACCGAGCTAACCGCAGCCAATGCCGCAGCAGGAGGGGGTAATATGGGAGAATCCAGGTAACTCCCATCACCACCAGCTGCCGATTCTGCACCAGCTGCATCTCGGATGGTGCAAAGGGGAGTCCTAAATAGAGAGCTGCTGCAGTAGTCGAGCTCCAGAGGTGACAAGCATGAGTGACTGTGCCAGGGCATCTCGGTCCAGAAAAGGGCGGTTGTCAACAAGGTGAGTTGGCAAAGGCCCTGGCGACGGCCCCGACTCCTGTTCCTCCAACCGAGCCGTACATCCAGGAGGACCCCAGATTCGCTCTATCCACAGGGGGCAACACTCTCCCCTATGGCCAAAGATGGACAATCTTGACCGGGCCGAGACGCCATGCACAGCCACTCAGTCTTGGCCGGGTTGAGTCGGCATGTTCCCGCCATCCAGATCCGCATCGCATCCAAACACCGGTCATCAGGGAGAGGGCACGCTGATCTGGTTTGGGGTGGAGATGTACAACTGAATATCATCAGCGTATTGATGGAACTTCACCAAAACCACGGATGATCTCACCAACGGCTTAGTGTAGATGTTGAATAAGAGGGGGAGAGACCGACCCTGAGGGACCCCACAAGAGAGCACCCTTGGGGACGCATCTAACCCCCGGCTAACATCGATATATCGGCCTCGAGAGGGTAGGAGGAGAACCACCAAGAACGGTGCCTCCCACCCCAACCCCGAGACGACAAAAGGATACCATGGTCGATGGTATTGAAAGTCAGCTGAGAGGTCTAATAGACCAGGACCAGGAAAACCCCTGTCCCGGCCCTCCAGAGATCATCCATCACACCAATGCCGCCTCTGTAACCGGGCGGAAGCCCATTGATACGATCTTTGACCCTATGACTCCAGATGAAGTGGACAGGGCCGCGGAGGCTGAGTTCCACCACCTGTTTATTGGACCGTGGTGCCACCCTCCTGGCTGGTTTATGTCCTTCCCCCGCCTTGGAGGCGGTGGTGAGGCCCCTCCCTAAGAAGCCTGCCTTGGACCCAGGAATACCTCAGTCCGTCTCCAACCTTTGCTTCGTGGCGAAGGTTGTTGAGAGTGTGGTGGCATGTCAGCTCCCGAGGTTCCTGGAGGAAGCTGCCTACCTAGATCCATACCAATCCGGGTTTCAGGCCCGGGTACAGCACGGAGAAGGCATTGGTCGCACTGATGGATGATCTCTGGAGGGCTCGTGACAGGGGTTATTCCTCTGTCTTAGTCCTATTAGACCTCTCAGTGGCTTTTGATACCATCGACCAACATGGGTGGGAGGCACCGTTCTGCAGGGGTTCTCCTCCTACCTCTCGGGGCGCTTGCAATCGGTGTTGACGGGGCAGAGGTCGGCTCGGCAGCCTAAGCTGTGGGGTGCCTCAGGGTCGGTCCTCTCTCCCCTCCTGTTCAACATCTACATGAAGCCGCTGGGTGAGATCATCCGCGGTTTTGGGGTGAGGTATCATCAGTACACTGATGATACCCAGCTTTTCATCTCCACCCCAAACCAACTCAGTGATGCCCTCCGTGATGTCTCGTGCCTGGAAGCGTGCGGATCTGAATGGGGAGGAACAGGCTCCAGCTCAACCCAGCCGAGATCGAGTGGCTGTGCATACCGGCATCTCGGATGATCCAGGATGTTCCATCGTTAGGCATGGGGGGAGAGGTTTTGCCCCCCATGGAAAGGGTGCGCAACTTGGGTGTCCTCCTGGATACACGGCTCAGTTTGGAGGAGCAGGTGGGAGCCGTGACCAGGGGGGCATTTGCCCAGGTTCACCTGGTGCGCCAGTTGCGCCCCTACCTGGACTGAGATGCATTACGCACGGTCATTCATGCGCTCGTTACATCCCGAGTCAACTACTGCAATGCTTTCTATATGGGGCTGCCCTTGCGGACCACACAGAGGCTTCAACTGGTGCAGAATGCAGCCATGCGGGTTGTTATGGGGGTATCCCGATACTCCCATATTACACCCCTCCTGTGCGAGTTGCATTGATTGCCGGCTGCCCTCCGTGTGAGATTCAAGGTGCTGGTACTTACCTATAAAGCCCTACATGGCTTAGGGCCGGGGTACTTGCGGGAACGTCTCCTGCCAGCATCGAACACCAATCGCCCAGTGTGCGCTCACAGACAGGGCCTCCTTGGGGTACTGTCGGCCAAACGATGTTGGCTGGCAGTCCCTAGGGGGAGGGCCTTCTCTGTGGGGGCGCCCACTCTATGGAACCAGCTGCCCCTGGAGATATGATTGTCCCCCGACCTCCGCTCCTTCCGCCGCGGCCTAAAGACATGGTTACTCGAACAAGCTGGCCTGGACTGAGGGGGGAGGTCATAGCTTTTAAATGTTATGTCCTTGGGTTTTATTATTTATTATTTATTTATTTATTAATGAGACTTGTATGCTGCCCCATCTCCGAAGACTCGGGGCGGCTCACAACTAAAACAACAAGAACAATAAATAGTTAAAAAAGAATTAAACTAAACAAGCCCCATTGAAATATAATTACCTAAATACATAATAAAAACCATAATAAAAACCGCCCCCCCAAAGGGTCACAGCCCGGCTTGGTTAAATAACCAGGTCTTCAATTCACGGCGGAAGGCGCGGAGGTCAGGGGCCAGGCAGAGTCCCAGGGGGAGTTGGTTCCAGAGGTCAGGGGCCGCAATAGAATTTTAGTTGATTTGTTTGGTTGAATTGGGTTTAATAATTTTTTAAAATGATCTTAACTTTTGTATTGTGTGTTTTTTATGATGTGAGCTGCCCTGAGTCCCTAGGGAGATAGGGCGGCATACAAGACCAAACAAATAAATAAATAAATAATTCCAAAGAGCATTTGGGGACTAAACAGTTGTTTGTTTGTTTGTTTGTACCTGGAATGATTGTGGGCATTGTTAATTATAAATGCATTTTACAAATATTATATTAGTTGTTACATTTTTGTACTGTACCATAGTGATTCAAGTGGCATAACAATCTTCATAAATATTTATAATTTGTGGTTGAAAAATTATTCACAATATTCAGGTATGAAAATATTTGATACAGTGTATAATAGTTTGGTATCTAAAATATAAATGTTTCATTCGTATGCTACATTTTGCAGAATCGAAAGAATGATGAAGCTTCTTATGAAAAAATGCTTAAACTGAGGCGGGATCTGAGTCATGCGGTAACAATTCTAGAGATGATAAAGAGAAGGGAAAAGAGCAAGAGGGAGCTGCTGCATTTAACGTTGGAAATTATGGAAAAAAGGTAAAAGTTTGGTTCTAAATTATGATTGCTATTAAATAAAGATCTTATTAAATTGGCACATAGATGTAATGTTTTATAAAATTGTAATATATTTTTATTTGCTTCACATCTGTAATATAGTTGTGCTTGTTGAGTGAATATGTAGGCATGGGGATAAAAGTGGTGTTTTAGATTATCAAACAAATGACTTCTTGGTTGTCGTTAACAAATCTTACTTTTTTGGAGAAAAGGGTGATTAGAGGTTGACATGTCCTGAAGTCTTACATTCAGTCCTGTTGCCTCCAAATAGGACTGGAAACATTTCTCTCTAAGACCCTGAGAGGCAGTGGCGATTGGACCATACAATATTGAGGTAGCAGATAGATTAATGTGGTTTAGTATAAATCAGTGTCACATGAAGATTTCTTCTGCAATTTTGAAAGGTGTATATTAATTTGCAGGGGTCAATTGTTTTTCATTCTAGAGGGAGAATATTGGTTTATTGGAATGTATTAAAATAGCTTTAAAATACGTTAAGAGAGTCTGTATTAGAAAAAGATGCTGAGAGGGATTCAATTTACTATTTTAGAAATCCATAGTAATACTTGGTAATGACCAAGTAGAATAAGTCTGCTTTGCTTGAAATAATATTGTTAAAGATCCGTTACACTTTTTAAAAAAAATAAGTTTTTTATTTTCAATATGAACATACATATTTTATGAACATTGCATTACCTGGATCAATTCTTTTTTAAACAACAAAAACAGTAATAATGCTTATAAATATATGTGATTCTAATCTTCTAACTTCCACAACTTCAACAGTGCTTATCTTTTTTTTCATAGTCCATTTCTCATCTTCCCATTAATTCCTTTAAACATAATAACGTTTCTTTGTGCGTTGTATTTATAGTCCCTAAATACTATTGTTTGATATTTTCTAAGAATTATTCATAGTTCCATCATCACTTCAATATTCCACTTATGTAGGGTTAATAATAACGCTAAGTATTAACAATGTTTAATCAATCCCAGGAGTGTATCTCAAACTCCCATACAGCTCTAATCCATAATTATTTTAAATTCATAATATACTTTGACACACATAATAATACATTTTAATTACCTAGTCCTAAATTCCCATCTACTGTTTTGACTTATTTGGCTTATGTTATTAAATTATATTTTCTCTTAATATGTATATTACTATTTTCCCTGCATATATTTTCCCCTTTTATTAAAATATTTTTTCATTATCCATCATCTCTTGTCCTTCTTAAAATTCCATCATTTGTTGATTTTTAATCAGCCTTTTATCTCTTTCTCTTAGCATCTTATATCTCTTTTTGTTTTTTTTATATCTACTAACCTTCCCCTTCTGCATACCTTTTATCTCTTTCTTCTGTTGTATTTGAACTCCCATCATCAAAGCTTCTTTTGGATTTTTCTTAAGGAGATTTTTTCTTTCTGTTCTGTTATAGATTTTTATCAGGTTATGCCTTCTATTTATTGATCCTTTCTCCTCATTTATTTTTAACTTCTTGCATCTCTTTTTGCTTTTCCCCTTCCACTATCTTTTCTAACTTATCACCAGTTTCTTGAGTGTCATATTTTTCTTTTTCCTCCAATTGTTGAGTAGCTTCTACCTTTATTTCTGTATCTTTAAACAATCCCTTTGTCTCCTTATTGCTTTTCCAAAATTCATGCATATCTTTTAACATAATCCATATTTCTCCATAAAACTCTATTGTTTCCTGGAAATCCATTTTATAAAACCCCTTATTTTAGAATTACAATTTATATTTCCCCAGTTATATATCTCCCAATTATCCAAATTTTAAAGTCTTATTTATCTGTCCTTCTTTTCTCTTTTCTTCCAACACTTTTCTTCTTTTATCTCATAGGCTGTTCTATTAAATAACATTAAAAGTCCAAGTCCAAATTGTGTCCAAATTAAGTCCAATAGTCCAAGTCCAAATTAAACTACTCGATTAATCCAATAGCCAAATTTAACTGAGTTTAGTTATTTGCAAGTTAGTTCCTTTTATAAATCTTCCAAAGGGCAAGAAAGGGAAAAAAAGCTCAGTAAATATTTCCAAATTGTCCAAGTCGTCAACAATAAAGTCAAGGTCAGGCCATCATCCAGATGTTGTTGCTTCTATTTTGTGTATTCAGCTTTATGTGTATTGAGATAACTTTCTCTAAAAGTCTGTGGGTAAGTGCTGTAGTATTTCTCTTCCTCCAGCAGATGGCTCTCTTAGCCCAAATCCAATGTTAAATAGTCTGTCAAAAACAGCTGAATTCCTGATCAAATCCAAAGGGTTTAAAAATACAAATGGTCCAAATAAATTATTCCGAAAATACATTTGATTTATGTCACATTTTCATATATTTACATAGTTATTTACATATTTATACATAAGTATACATAGTTATGCCTATTCATACCAAATTATTTCATCACACCATAACCTTTCATTTCATCTCTCTATTTTGTGTCTACCTTGCAGCCAATTATACCACAGATTCCAAATTTCGTAGTACTCTGTCTCTTCTCTCTCCTTCATTTCCATTGAAAGCCTATCCATTTCTGCACACTCTAAAACCTTTTTATTATCATAATATCGGAGGGAATGCTGTCACTTTTCCAATTCTGGGCAAAGGCTATTCTTGCTGCAGTTATTATATGTAATATAATATATTGGAGTTTCTTACTTATTTTATCTCTTAATATACCCAATAGGAATGTCTCTGGTCTCAGTTCAGTTTTCTGTTTTGTAATTTCCTCCAGCCATTTCCTAATTTTAAACCAATACTTTATTTATTTATTTTCAAAGTGCATATCCATTTACATTTTTAACAGTGCTGTGTCAAGCATTTACATATTTTTACATTTATTTTCCATATTAAATCTTGTTTCTCTTCTCTAACCATAAATATAACATATCCCATACCTCATAGAAATCTGACTCCTCTTTACCTTTCATTTTCCTTGTGAGCCTATCCATTTCGGCACAGTCAAGTATTTTATTTATTACCATATCCTCAGAAGGTACATTTTCTACTTTACAGCTCTGAGCATAAACAATCCTTGCCGCTGTTATTATGTGCTGTATGACATATTGGATGTGTTTCTTTAAATTTCCTTTAATCATCCCTAATAAAAATATTTCTGGTTTGAATTCAATGCAATATCCTGTAATTTCTTGTATCCATTCCCTCAATTTTTCCCAGTATTTTTTAGCTTTGGGGCATTGCCACCACAAATGGTAAAATGTTCCATCTGTAAGCTTATTTTTCCAACATTCCGGTTTCATGTTCAGATATATTTTGGCCAGTCTCCCCGGTGTCAAA
Source organism: Naja naja (assembly GCA_009733165.1). Taxonomy (NCBI): domain Eukaryota; kingdom Metazoa; phylum Chordata; class Lepidosauria; order Squamata; family Elapidae; genus Naja; species Naja naja. Next base: position 210,069 of record SOZL01000010.1, read on the forward strand.
TGCCATCTATAAAACATCTTAAATAAATTTTCTTTGTATGCTGTTGACAACGTTAGTTTGCAGTTTTTGATCCAAATTCTTTCCCAATCTTCTAGCTGTATGCTATGTCCTATGTTTTGTGCCCATGCAATCATATGGCCTTTTACTATTTCTTCTTCCATTTCTACTTTTAGCAGATCATTATATGTTCTAGATATAAATTTTTCCTCTTTCCTGGTCAGAATTTAATCTAGTTGTTGGGGTTCATTTCTATTCCATATTCTTCCATATCTTTTTTATGCCTCATTCATATCTGCAAATACGGCCACCAATCCACAGTTGTACCCTGTTCTTTTAGTTCCTCATTTGTTTTTAAATTTCCCTGATTGTCTAATAATTCCTTATATCTAGTCATCTTTTTCTTCTCCATTGTGTTTGGGTAATTCACTGCCTCCATTGGTGGCACCCAGTCCGGTAATTTCATATAGTGTTTCCTCCTTATCTTCCCCCATAACATTATTAGTGAGTCTCTTAATTGATGGTGATAGAAATATGAGTGTGTCTTTTCTTGTTTGTTCCACAGGAAGGCATGCCACCCTGCTTGTAGATCGTGTCCTTCAATTATTAATACTTATTTGTTTTCTAAATTTATCCATTCTTTAATCCAAAGCAGGGCCACCGCCTGATAGTAAAGTTCCCTTTTCTTTGGAAGTCTATCATTTCAGTTATATTTCTCTCTTCTCCTTCCCTTTATTCATACGAATGAATATTTAATAATGAATTATATGTTAATATGTTAAGGTATACAATGGAAGCTTAATCAATTTCTCCCGTCTCCTCTCTCCTTCCTTTCCTCTTTTATAGCTCCTTTGTTGGTACGTAAGAAAAAGATTATAATATAAGATAATATATATAAGATATATAAGGATACATAAGATAGGATATATAAGGATACTAAATGATTATGTATACAGGCAAGTGATTTATTTCAGAACTGCTAAAAGAAAAAAGGGGCAGGTGCAGGTAGATGGTAATTAGAAACGCAATTTGGGGGAATATAAATAGAATACTTAAAGAACAACAGACAATAATACAAGAAATGACAAGTACAACTACTACCATTACTAAAGCTGGGAAAAAAGCAGTATTAACTCCAACACCACCGACCCCCACAATGACATCTAGTCAACGAACAATAGAAGGGATGCTAGGCCCGGAAAAATCTAATACACAAATGGGCACACAGGCGGTTCAAAACACATTATTAGCAATCCAAAATATGATGCTGGCATTGCAGGAGGCTATGTCGAATAATCATGCAGAAAGTAAAAAGGAAAGAGAAACGATGAGAATAGAATTAAAAAATGAGATAGGGGAGATGAAAAATGAAATTAAGAACTTAGACGGGAAAATAGGCCAGCTGCAGGAAATGACCAAGATCAATGAAGAAAAGATTGCAGCAATCAGTAAGCAAGCAGATCAAACTGGAAAGAAAGTCGAGGATATGCAGCAAAGGATGAGGGACCAACATAAGGAGGCAAACGAGACCTTGACCTATTTAGAGATGGATAGGGCCTCCTACTACTTAAGATTTCAGAATATACAGGAAGAAAGAGATGAAAACATAGCCTTAGTTATGGCAGAAATATTAGCGGTACTCCTAAAAAAAGACAAAACCGAGGTGGTTCAAGAATTGGATGAGGTTTATAGAGTATTTTGAGCTACTGAGGCGACATGGGCTTCCACGAGAAGTTCATGTCAGATTCGCAAGAAGATGAATAAAGAAGATAATTTACAGATTGACAAGAGATGAAACTATAAACTATAAGGGAAGGGAAATTATTGTCCTAAAACAAATACCAAGGAGGGTCTGTGAACAAAGAAAGGAATATCGATTCCTCACGAACTATTTGAACAAGAAAAACATATCTTTTAGATGGAATGTCCCCGAAGGGTTATTAGTTACATGGGAAGGGAAAACATTGAGGATAGATAGTCTAACTAAGGCCCAAAGATTCTTCGAACAGCTAGGAGGATCAGAGGAGGAATTAAGCAGTAGAGGGGAATCACAAAACATGAGCCAAGAAGAGCTACAAATTAGTATTAGAGGAGGGGAGGAGGAAAAGAGGAGAGAGGGAGATAAAGAAACACTTTTTAGGGAAGAGGGGAGAAGGGAAGAGACAGGAGTGAAAACCAGAAGTCAGACAGTGAGCAAAACGTAGTAAAGGGTAGAAAGAAAGGGAACAAATGGAAAAAGGAGTAAAATTGATATCCATTAACATCAAAGGGTTGAACAATCAAATTAAAAGAAAAAGAATATTCTCCAAATTAGAAAAACAAAAATTGGATATAATATGTCTTCAAGAAGTCCACATACGGAAACAAGATCAGATATACCTACAAAACAAAAAATTGGGGAAAGTATTTACAGCCCTGGCAGGGGAGGAAAAAAGAGGAGTGGTAATATATATTGAGGAGGATATCACCTCAAAATTAATTTATAACGATGAAACAGGAAGAATATTAATGGTAGAGGTGGATATACAAAATAAAAAAACCCTATTAGTGGGGATTTATGCTCCCAACAAGAATCAGAAGGAGTTTTATAAAATGTTATACAAGAAACTGATAGAAAGTGGTAGTACAAGAATTTGTCTAATGGGGGATTATAACGCAATATCTAATAATAAGCAAGATTATAAGTGTGAACAAAAACAATACCAAAAACGAAATACATTGCCAAATTTTTTTTTTGAAATGATGGAAGAAGTAGGATTGGAAGATCTATGGAGGAAAAGAAACCCAGGAAAGTCGCAGTTCACTTTCTACTCTAGCCCACATAAGTCATGGTCGAGGTTAGACATGGTCTGGGCAAATAGTGAATTAAATAGGGAGATCCAAGATATAAAAATTTTAACAAATATATGGGCAGATCACAACCCAATTCTAATAATTTGGAAAGAACGGTTACCTAATAGAAATAGATGGACATTGAATACGCAAGTGTTAAAGGAAGAAAACTATATTCAACAAATGAGGGAGGAGTTAATTAACTTTTATAAAATTAATAAAAAAGAAGATACCTCATTGCAGAACTTGTGGGACACGACAAAGGCATATCTAAGGGGATTATCCATGGCATATATGGCAAACAGAAACAAGAAACGATGGGAAAAACAGGACAAACTAATAAAAAAGATTGGAAATCTGGAGAATAGACAAATGAGAGACCCGGGAAATGAACAAATCAGAGATGAATTAGTACAAGCTAAACACGAGATTAACATGCTGGAACAAGAGGAATTAATCAAGAAATTGCAATATACAAAACAAAACTACTTCGAACATGCAAACAAACCAGGTAGGTGGTTAGCATATAAGTTAAGAAAAGAAAACCAGAAAAGAGTGATATATCAATTAGAAGACAAAAATGGAAAGATAGAGACAGACCCTGGGAAAAAAAGGAAATCGCAAGAGAATATTTTGAGGACCTATATAAACAAGAGAAAGTGGAATTAACCAAAATAGAAGAATACTTAAGGGAAGGAATTATACACTAGATATCTGACGATAAAAAAGAGATGTTGAACAAGGAAATAACGAGCGAATTAAAAGAGGCGATTCAAAAACAAAAGAGTAATAAAACACCGGGCCCAGATGGATTCCCAAGTGAATTGTACAAAAATCTAGGAGAAATATTAGATAACACGTTGCTAGAAGTCTGCAATGAGGTACTATTAAAGGCCAAATTACCAAATTCTTGGAAAGAAGCATACATAACTCTTATCCCTAAAGATGAAGCAAATATAAATCAAATCAAAAACTATAGGCTAATATCACTTTTGAATACAGATTATAAAATTTTCATGACAATTATAGCACAAAGACTAAAAAGAATACTTAGTGAGAAAATTAATACCGACCAAAATGGATTTTTACCGACAAGGCAGATTAGATATAACATAAGAACAGTGATAGATATACTAGAATATTATGAGAACCATCCAGGGACCAAATGGCATTAGTTTTTCTGGACGCTCAAAAAGCCTTCGACAATTTAAATTGGGATTTTATGAAAAGACAGATTAACATGATGAATTTCGGGAGTAATTTCAAAAAATGATTAATGCGATTTATGACAATCAGAAGGCGAATGTATTGATAAATGGGGAGACCACCAAAGCATTTAAAATAGAGAAAGGAGTGAGACAGGGCTGCCCATTGTCACCTCTGCTGTTTATCACAATATTAGAAACATTGTTAGATAGGATTAGACGGAACAGGGATATAAAGGGAACTAAAATTAAAAACCAGGAATACAAATTACAGGCATTCGCGGATGATATGGTATTTGTTATAGAAGAACCAATGGAGACAGGCCCGATACTAATGCAAGAAATAAACAAATCTGGTAAAGTAGCAGGATTGAAAGTAAATAAGGGGAAAACTAAAATGTTAGTTAAAAACATAACATGCAGTAAACAAAAAAAATTGGAGGAAATAATGGGACTACAAATAGTAAATAAAATTAAATACTTAGGGATTTGGATAAGGGCTAAAACAATAGTGTTATGGGAAGACAATTATATTAAAATTTTGAAACAAATTGAAAAGGACCTGGACAATTGGAATAAAATGCAAATATCGCTGCTAGGTAGAATAGCAATGATTAAAATGAATATATTACCCAAAATTCTCTATTTATTCCAGACAATCCCAATATTGACAAATAAAATTTTTTTATGGAATTGGATAAAATGGTGATGAAATTTATATGGGCAGGAAAAAAGGTGAGAATAAAAAAGAAGTATTTACAAGATAATAAAGGCAGAGGTGGCTTTGGGCTCCCTGATTGGGAAATTTATTATAAAGCGACTACATTGGTATGGATAAGAGACTGGATTAAATTGGCAAACAAAAGAACTCTAACACTAGAAGGATATGATCTATAGACAGGGTGGCACTCATTTTGTGGAATTTGACCAATAAAAGCAGACGTTCTTTACTAGACATATAGTAAATCCCTGATTAAAATTGGTCTGATATTAGGAAGAAATACTATACTAAAATCCCAAGATGGTTCTCAACGATGGAGGCAACATTTCACCCCAATACAATGGACCTGAATAAAAACTTAAATACTATCAAATTTTAGACAGTGAGGGAAGATTAAAAGCACAGAACAGGATAACTGGAATTGGTACAGAATTAAAATATAACTTCCTATTAGAACAGGAAATGGGGAAGGGGCCAATGATGGCATGGGAAAAAATATTGGACATAGCCTGGATTTGAATGATTGGGAAGAAATTTGGCAGAAAAATTTGACATATACAAAATCGGTGGCATATAAGGAAAACCAATATAAAATGATGTACAGGTGGCATTTGGCACCGTCTAGGTTAGTGAAATTATTCCCAGCAGCAAACCCAAATTGTTGGAAGTGTAAAGATAGAATTGGTACGTACTTTCATCTTTGGTGGACATGCCCTAAAATAAAAAAATACTGGATAGAAGTTAAAAATTGGATAGAGGAAATTACAAAATGTGAACTGGAGTGGAGACCAGAACTGTTCCTCCTAGGAATGATTAAAAGGAGTTACCCCCCCAAAGACAAATACTTGATTACGCACTTATTAACAGCCGCACGAGTCTTGTTAGCACAGAAATGGAAAGAACCTACTACACCACCTCTACAAATTATTATTCGGAAAACGTATGAATGTATGGAAATGGAGAGACTAACACTTAAATTAAATGAAAAGGAGGATTCAGAGTATTATAAGATATGGGATAGGTGGTATAATTGGGTGGAACAAAATGCAAAAACAACATTGAAGAAAAAAAGAACCTAGGAAATACAGGATATCTAAGTGGATGCAAGGATGTGATAGATAATATACTTCAACACACAGTGATTATGAAGGTTATATAGAATAATTAAAGTTATAACCTAAGCCAAACGAATAGGGAAAACTGGTAATTAACATATTTATATATAATCTATTTTTATAGTAAAAGTGTATATCCAATCTGATATCCAAACTAAATGAAGAAAGCGCATTGCACATTGTTTTGTATTTGTGTTACGTGTATCTGTAAGTTCGTGTGTTTTTAACATTCTGTAAATAAAGTTTTTAAAATTAAAAAAAAAAAGAAAAGTAGAGGTGACATAGGACAACCTTGTCTTACTCCTTTTTTAATTCCAAATATCTCCATTTACTAGCTTTTTGGGTGGCGTATATTGTACTAATAATTTTTTTGAACCGTGTTCCAAATCTCATACTCTTAGTTAGTTGGTTCAAAAACTGCCAATTAAGGTTGTCAAATGCTTTCTGGGCATCCAGAAAGATTAGTGCCACCTGTTTTCCGGGATGTGCCTCATAATATTCTAGAATGCCTAAAACCATTCTTGTGTTGTTTCTAATTTGTCTCGCTGGCAGGAATCCATTCTGGTCTGTATGTATTATTTCATTCAGCACTATCTTCAATCTTTCTGCCATTATTGTGGTGAAAATTTTATAGTCGGCATTCAACAGCGAGATTGGTCTATAATTCCTAATTTCTTTGTGGTCTGTGCCCCCTTTTGGTATAAGGGAAATGTAAGCTTCCATCCATGACTCTGGTATTTTTGATTCTTCCAATACATTGTTATACACTTCCAACAGTATAGTTTCAAAGCTTTCATAAAGACACTTATATACCTCTGCCGGGATTCCATCCGGCCCTGGAGTTTTATTGCTTTTCTGTTTTTGTACCGCATTTTCTAGTTCTGTAGCTGTTATCCCTCTATTTAATATTTCTCTTTGATCTTCCCTTAACTCCGCTAAGCTATTTCCTTGTAGGTATTGTTCTGTGCTATCTATATCTACACTATCCTCCTCATATAATCTTTCGAAATAGTTCTGGATTAATCTCTTCTTTCCTACCATTCTATATTGTATCTCTCCATTTTCGCCTTCCAATTCCTGTATCAGCCTTTTTTCTTTTTCTCTTTTTAGTTTGTGGGCCAACCATCTCCCCAATTTATTGGTGTGTTTGAAGAAATTTTGTTTTGCCGCTTGTAAATCTCTCAACTTCTCCTCTTGGTTCACCATGTTTAGTTTATGTTTAGCTAAGACCATATCTTTTTTTCACTCTTTCATTTTGGGGTTCTCTTTGTAGTTTATGTTCTAATTCTCTAATCTCTACTGTTAACTTTTCATGTTGTTGCCTTCTTTCCCTATTTCTTTTTGCCATGTATGCTATGGTTATGCCCCTGAAATATGCTTTCGCCGTGTCCCATACTATCTGAAGTGAGGTCTGCTGTTTTATATTTTCTTTTAAGAATATTTCCATTACCTTTTTTATCCTTGAGGTGTATTCTTTTTCTTTTAAAATTTGGGGATTTAATGTCCATCGTCTCCTTTCTTTTTCCTGTCCTTTCCAAATTATTGTTAAGGGATTATGATCAGCCCACGTAGTCAGCATAATTTCTATCCTATCCACCTCATTTCCTAATTCACCATTCATCCACGCCATGTCCAGGCAGGACCATGATTTATGTGGGTTTGAATAAAAGGTGTATTCCTGTCTTTTAGGGTTTATCCTCCTCCATTGGTCAGCCAAATTCAATTCTCGTGTCATATCAAAAAAGGAGGTTTGTAGTGTTTTCCTTTTCTTTTTAGACGAATTACTTACATAATCTTTCTTCGAGTCTACCACTGCATTGTAATCTCCTATAATACATATGTTTCCATGTCCTGTTTCTATAATTTTTTCGTGTAGTGTCCTATAAAATTATTTTTGATTCTCATTTGGGGCATAAATTGATTTTTGTCCTACCTGTAATTCAATTATCAAGATCCTTCCATTTTCATCCACATACTTCTAACCTCTCATTTATATAGACTGCAATCCCTCTTTGTTTATGCTCTGCCAGGGCAGTATATAGCTTCCCTAATTTGGGGTATTCTAAACAATCTCTATGTTGGTCTTTTATATGCACCTCTTGTAGGCAAGCAATATCTATTTTTTCTTTTACCAATCTTTTAAGTGTTTGTTTCCTTTTAGCTGGGGAGTTTAGCCAATTGATATTTATTGATATTAGCTGAATTTCTTTTTCCATTGTCCTATCGGTAGTTTGGCTTCTGTCTCCTATTAATCCTGATACCTCTTTGTGGTCATGTTCTTAATTCTCTTCCCTCTTCTCTCTTTTGTACCTGTCCTTCCTTACTTCCTCCTTCTTGCTCTACCTCCCTTATCCCCTGTTGCTGATCTTCCTGGCTCCTGGATTCTAGTTTGTCCTTATTACTACTCTCTTCTTCCACCCCTACTATTTGGTTGAAAAGGTCTCTCGCCTTATCCAAGTTGTCCACTCTAATCTTCCTCTCCTGCCAGGATACCAGCATCCCTTCCGGTATCAGCCATCTATAAAGTATGTTCCACTTAGTCAACTGTACTGCTAAGAAGTGGTAGTCTCTCCTTGTTTCTCTTACTTTTTTCGGAATTTGTTTTAACGTTTGGATTTCCTTATCTTTGTATAAAAGTGGTTCGTCCCTCATAATTTTGTATATTATATCCCTCACTCTCTTCCTAGCAAACCTTACATGTACCTCACGTGGCAATTTGTGTTGTCTAGAATAGTTAGTATGTATCCGGTAGACTTTGTCGATTTCATAAATAATTTTCTGCCTATACCTCTGCAAGGCTCCTGCAATCAAGTCTGCCATAATTGCACCCAAGTCTTCTTCCTTTTCCTCTATTGCATTTTGAAAGCGCAAGTAAAATGATGCCCTGGCCATTTTTAAATGTGTAATTTGCTCTTCCAGCTCCCTATTTACATCCAATAATTTTTAGCTTGAGGGCATGTCCACCACATATGGAAATAGGTTCCCTGTTTATAATTGCATTTCCAAAACTTTGCTGATCTATTAGGGAACATCTTAGCCAATCTTGCTGGGGGTAAATGCCAATGGTAAAATATTTTGTATAAATTCTCTTTGTATGCTGCTGATAGATAGTTTATAGTTTATTTCCCATAATTTTTCCCAATCTTCCAAATTAATGCTGTAACCAAATTTTTTCGCCCAAATTATCATGGTCTCTTTTACCACTTTCTCTTCCATTTGGTATATTAGGAGATAATTATATATTTTAATAATCATTTTTTCATCTGACCCTTGTAATATTTTATCTAATTCCTGCTGGTCTTTATATATGTTGTGGTTAGCTGGCAGCAGGTGCGGATGGCTGAGGAGAGTGAGGACTCAGATGAGGGGTCAGGATCATTAGGGAGTGGACTGCTGCCTTCAGAGGATTGCTGCAGGAGCTACAACAGCACAGGCGACTTTGGAGTAAGGCTGCAAGGTAATGGCCCCTCCTTCAAGAAGATAAAAGGCAGCTGTGAAGCGAACGTTTTTTGTAGGAAGCAAAGACATTTTGAAACTCAGCCTCATGGACATTACAGTTGGTATTTGAAGACTCTTGTGTTGTAAACTATTTCTTATCTGTTGTTTTTTGGCAGCCTTGCAAAAACTTGGCAAGGCTCCTTCTTGTTGGAACTAATTAGTTGGAAGCAGCCTTTTATCTGTGAAGAAACAGGATTCATAGATGAAACATTAAAAGGTTGTGCTGCTGCCTTTGTCTTGTGTTTGCTCTCTTGGAACCAGGTTTGGGTCAGAACAATATATTCCTAATTCTTCTATATCTTTCTTATAACTTGTTTGAATTTGTAAATAGGGCCACCAGTCTATTTTTATCCCTTGTTCCTTCAGTTCTTGATTAGTTTTCAATTTTCCCTGTTCATCCAATAATTATTTATATCTCACTATTTTATTTAAGTCAAGGACATTGGGATACACCATTGCTTCTATGGTGGATAACCAAATTGGGATCTTCATGTAATGGTTTCTCTTGATTCTCTCCCATACAGATAATAAAGTGTCTCTAACTTTGTGCCTCTGGAAGTATGAATGGAATGTATTTTTCCCTTCCCATGTAAATGCATGCCAACCAGTATGCAGATCGTGCCCCTCTATTGTTAATACTCATTTATTTTTTAGATTTACCCAATCCTTAATCCATGTTAAGACTGCGGCCTGGTAATAGAGCTCCCAATCTGAGAGTCCAAAACTTCCCTTGTTTCTACTATCCTGCAAAAGTTTCAATTTTATTCATGCCTTTTCCCCTTGCCAAATAATCTTTGTCATTGTCTTATTTAGTTCTTCAAAAAACTTTTTTCCTCATTTTATTGGAATTGCTTGAAAAAGAAATAATAATTTGGGCAGAACATTCATTTTTATCGTGGCAATTCTTCCTATCAATGACAGTTGTAGTTTCCCCCAATTATCCAAATCTTTTTGTATTTGTATTAATAATTTATCATAATTATCTCCTTTTATAGATGAACATTTTGCTGTTAACCAAACCCCAAGATATTTCACCTTATTTGTCATCTGTATCTCTAATTTTCCTTCCAACTCCTCTTTCTGTTCTTTAGTGAGATTTTTAGTTAATATCTTTGTTTTATCTTTATTTATCTTCAATCCAGCAACTGTACCATATTTCTCTATTTCTTGTAGTAATATACACTGCTCAAAAAAATAAAGGGAACACTTAAACAACACAATGTAACTCCAAGTCAATCACACTTCTGTGAAATCAAACCGTCCACTTAGGTAGCAACACTGATTAACAACCAATTCCACATGCTGTTGTGCAAGTGGAAGAGGCAACAGGTGGAAATTATAAGCAATTAGCAAGACATCCCCAATAAAGGTGTGGTTCTGCAGGTGGTGACCACAGACCACTTCTCAGTTCCTATGCTTTCTGGCTGATGGTTTGGTCACTTTTGAATGCTGGCGGTGCGTTCACTCTAGTGGTAGCATGAGACGGAGTCTACAACCCACACAAGTGGCTCAGGTAGTTTAGTTTAGTTTAGTTTATTTGGGCTTATAAGCCGCCCTCTCTCCCGAATGACTCAGGGTGGCGTACATAAAAGACAGAAAGTACAAAAGTTAAAAGAAATTAAAAAGATATTAAATTATGTCAAATAAACTATCAGATTAAAAACTCCGATCCCCCATCAGTCCAGGCCGGATTGCAAAAATAGCCATGTTTTGAGGTCGGCGGAAGGAGCGAGATCAGGGCCAAGCGCAACTCAAGGGGTAGTTGGTTCCAGAGGGTGGGTGCCCCCACAGAGAAGGCCCTACCCCTAGGGGCCGCCAGCCTACACTGTTTAGCTGACAGTATCCCCAGGAGGCCCTGTCTGTGGGAGCGCACAGGGCGATTGGTGTTTGTCAGTGGAAGGAGATGTTCTTGCAAGTACTCCGGACCCAAGCCATACAGGGCTTTATAAGTTGTTACCAAAACCTTGATAGTGCAGCTCATCCAGGATGGCACATCAATGAGAGCTGTGGCAAGAAGGTCACGACTCCAAAGCCCAATAACATGGAGCTGCGACACCTGAGAGCCATGTTAAAAACGAATTTGCACAATAGAGCAAGCTCCTCATTTTGTATGATGACCCCACTGTTTTAAATATGAAGACAGCATTACCATTGGACTATGGATGGGGAGGGGACACACCAGAGAAGCTGAATACAACACGCGAATTACTCACTTGAATACACACATGGTGGTGGTACATAATGAGTGTAGAAAAATGGGTAATTAGAAGCATGGGTGCAACAATGTGGGAACGTTGGATCATTATCTTGACATTATATATAATCACCCCGGATGTAGGGCAGTAGCAGCATCCGGAAGGTAACACTAATTATTGTGATGCGCATGTCGAAGATGGCAGTTTGTTGGTGAGAGGGCTCTCTCGGCATTCGGAGGTTTGATTGATTTTTTGAGAGAGAGTCTCGCTTGTAGCTCCCATTCTTCCTGAAACCACCCCTGGGGAGGCGTGGGGGTGCTGCCAGAGCCGTTCCGGCAGAAAACGGGCCAGCGGTTCAGAGTGGCCGAGCTCGTCCTCCCCGCGGCCTTTACTTCACCCGCAGCTTTCCCGGCCGAAAAAAGGGTCGTAACAGCAATTTCGCTCGCCCCACGCCGCGTTTTTCGTGAAATCCTGGTGCCAGGAAACTACGGCACCGACGGCGTCTCGATGGTTCCCGTGGACCCGATGCTTCTGCTGGCAGTGGTTTTCAGCTGCTGTTGCTGGAGACATGCGTGACGAAGCTGGGGTTTAACGGCGGCAGTGTTTGCAGCTGGCTGGGCAATTTACGATTCTGCTGCGGTGTTGGGGCTTGGCTCCATGGAAGAGGGCAACAACAGCGGCGGTCTGTGGCTTCTGGTATCGTGGTTGCCATGAAGGTAATCCCGTGGAGTCCTCTGAGTCCCCTGACAGCAAGACAGTGCCTCAATGGCCCCCACTTCTCGGTTTTTTGGTTTGGAGTGGCGTTCCTGTAGTGGCTTGGACTTTTTGAGCCTCCCCAAAGAGCTCCCTCCTTCCTTTGCCCCAGAAGTGAGAGCTCTGGGAGGAATAGATCTACGGGGGCGGGGTGGAGGCCTGCAGGTCTGGAGGATCCGGAGGGGAGACATTCGTGGTCTTGGCCTTGGCCTGAGGTGGATGAACCGGCCCTCCCGGACGGGGTTGTGGGTTGAGTCTTTGGAGATGACCCCCCCCCCCCAAGAAGGGACGGCACTATGGCTCTGGACCTGCGGTCATGGCCAGTATGCGGATATTGGACTTTCTCTGGATTCCTATGGACCTGATTGCCCTATGCTATCTGGGCATTTCATCTGTGACCACTGTCTTCCTGTCTGTTTTTGTCATCTTGGACTCGTTTGGCACTATTGGTACTCAGTTCATCTGTACCATTTACCATCTATACCATTTGCCCGGACTTATATTTTGCCTTTCTCTCTGGGACTTGGCTGCCTTCCACTGTAGTGAGAGGGCAATGGGAGGATGTAACCCCCCTGCAGTGAGAGGGCAGGGGGCTGTTCAGGATTTTCACCTCAAGTCACTGCGGTGGCAGAGCAGTGACTGGTTTATTTTGATTCTAACCATCAGCAGCTGTGAGAGAACTGCTGATTGTGGACTGTTTCCTGATTATTTTTATGGCCTGTCCCCTTTTATTGTAATTCCATTTCTGCAATATGTCCATCTAATCAATTACCTCTTGTATCGACCTGCCTTGAGATGTATGTGTTATGCTTGCCTACTCCCTGTTAGAGTTACGGGCCCTCCAGACGGTTCCCCAGTCTGTGAAGTGGCCCCCTATGCTATCAAGAACTTACCTTAATGACGGATCTTGGGATCCCGAGAGGTGGCATGTTGCGACTAATGGGCCAAATTTTAAATTTGGAAGGAAGGGGAAACTTTTGAAATTTTTAATTGATTGTCTTAAGGGGTTAGGGAGGGGGGTAAATGGGTCTGTTCTCAGCCCGGTTGGGGGGGTTGGGGGCGGCCGGGGCTCCAGGGTGAGGTGGGGACAATTCCCAGGGTGGTTGGGGTTGGTGGGAGACATCGAGGCATAGGGCCATATCCTGTGTTGGGAGCACGCACCCACCATTTACGTGTGGTTGCTCGCTCTGACCCTATGGCCTCCTCCCTAGGGGGGCACGGGAACTGGGATCCCTGGGCTCAGGCTGGTGTATTTTAATGCCAGGTCTGTGGCTAATAAGTCCACCCTCCTCCGGGAGATCATTGAGGAGGAGGCTGCAGATCTGGCCTGTATTACCGAGACCTGGTTGGGCCCAGAGAGTGGTGTCCCTCTGGTGGAATTATGCCCTCCAAGAAGGGCTTACTCTCTCTCTCCATATAACTGCCCAGCCGCCCTGTTTCGGGTTACCCGCTCTCTCCTTCGTCCAGGGGAGGGAGCAGACCCGTTGCAGGGAAGGGCTGAGGAGTTTGGCCAATATCTGTCGGATAAGATCGCTCGAATTCGGAGCGGGTTGTCCTCTGATTTGCAGTGGTCTGAGGATCGGGATACAAGTAGTCTGGCCAGTGTGATTTGGGATGAGTTCGATCCTGTTTCTGAGGATGAAGTGGATGGGATTATGCGGCGCCTGAGTTCCACCACATGTTTGTTGGACCTGTGCCCTTCCTGGTTAGCTTATGCTGCCAGGGAGGTCACCTGCGGCTGGCTCCGGCAGTTGTCAACGCTCGCTAAGGGAGGGTGTCTTTCCGCTGCCTTGAAGGAGCGGTGGTGAGACCCTCCTGAAGAAGCCTGCCCTGGACCCACCGTGTTAGACAACTTTGTCAGTCTCCAACCTTCGCTTTTAGCCAAGGTTGTTGAGAGTGTGGTGGCTCGGCAGTTTCCACTTTTCCTGGATGAAGCGGACTACCTGGATCCAGATCAATCGGGCTTCCGACCTGGTTTCAGCACAGAGACGGCATTGGTCGCACTGATGGATGATCTCTGGAGGGCCCGGACAGGGTTTTTCCTTGTCCTGGTCCTATTAGACCTCTCAGCTGCTTTTGATACCATCGACTTCATGGGGTTGGGTATGGGGGCACTGTACTTCAGTGGTTCACCTCCTACCTCGGGCAGTTGCAGTCGGTACTGGCAGGGGGACAGAGGTCCACCTCGAGGGTGCTCTCTTGTGGGGTGCCTCAGGGGTCAGTTCTCTCCCCTGCTATTTAACATCTATATGAAGCCGCTGGGTGAGATCATCCGTGGTTTCGGGTGAGTTTCCATCAATATGCAGATGATACTCAGCTGTACATCTCCACCAACCAGATCGGTGATGCCCTCTCCTGATGACCCAGTGTTTGGATGCGTACGGATCTGGATGAACGGAAACATGCTTCGCCTCAACCCGCCAAGACTGAGTGGCTGTGCATACCGCATCGCGCCCAGTCAGGATTATCCATCTTTAACCATAGGGGAGTGGTGTTGCCCCTGTGGATAGGGCGAATCTGGGGGTCCTCCTGGATGTACGGCTTCGATTGGAGGAGCAGGTGGGGGCCGCCGCCAGGGGCTTTTGCCCAGCTCCATTTGGTTCGCCAACTACGCCCTTTTCTGGACCGCGATGCCCTGCGACAGTTACTCATGCCCTTGTTATCTCCAGACTCGACTACTGCAACGCTCTCTATCTAGGACTACCCTTGCATACCATCCGAGATTACAGCTGGTGCAAAATGCGGCGGCGGGTGGTGATGGGAGTTTCCGGTTCTCCCATGTTACCCCCTCCTGCGCTGTCTGCATTGGCTGCCGGTTGTGCTCGGTGAGATTCAAGGTGTTAACTTTAACATACAAAGTCCTTCATGACATGGGTCCGCAATATTTAAGGGAGCGACTCCTGCCGACATCAGTACTAACCACCCTGTGCGATCACATAGGCAAGGACTCCTTGGGGTCCCGTGGCTGGCCAATGCCGCTTGTCCCCGACAACGAGCCTATTCTATCGCGCCCCTGACCTCTGGAACCAACTCCCCTGGGACTCCGTGCCCCTGACCTCCGCCTTCCGTGAATTGAAGACCTGGTTATTTAACCAAGCCGGGCTGTGACCCTTTGGGGGCGGTTTTATCATGGTTTTATTATGTATTTATGTAATTATATTTCAATGGGGCTTGTTAGTTTAATTCTTTTTAAATTATTTATTGTTCTTGTTTTAGTTGTGAGCCACCCCGAGTCTTCAGAGATGGGGCGGCATACAAGTCTCATTAATAAATAAATAAATAAATATTAACTAATTAAAGTTAACTGTATAAATGCAGCTCTGGGTTGCAAAGCAAGCCAGAGCTGACTTTAATTGTATTTCGATGGTTGTTACCCACGTTTTATAGCGTAAGACGAATAAACCTTTCACTGACGATACCCTAGTGAATGGAGTTCTCTTAACCTGCCTAGCGTCGGAAAGAACATCGTTGACAGGAAAGTCAGCTCTGGCTCTTTTTCCTACCTTCATCTGAATGGTTTGTTGTCTACCTTTCTGGAGCAGAAACCATGGCTGAAGAAACGGATACTTTGCAATTGGAGTTCGGAAATGTTGAAGAAGAAAGCCAGCTAGCCGCTGTGGGTGACAGTGGGGAACAGGGGAAAAAAGCAGCTACAGCAGTGCCAGAGGTGGTGAGACCGAAATTTTGAATTGAACGGAAGAGTGGGGGGGATATTTTTGGAGGGTTTGGGACGATGGGGCTGTTGGAAAAAAAACCCTTTCCACATTCCAGTGAATACTGAGGCATTCGGGACATGGAGGGAGCGGAAAATTACGGAAGATGATGAATGGAGCACTTCCACTTCTAGTCTTGGAGCCAGTACTCTTGAACTCCTCTGTATCAAATATGGAGAATTAAGTATAAGGGACCAACCCCTCAAACAGACGTGAGGAGGAAAAACAGAGAATACCTCATTGTTTACTCCCATGCCCCGCGAAGACAGAGATTATAGCCACAGGCGAGCACCATATGACGTATCAACTAGGTTTGAGTCTTCCCTAGCCAAGATGTGGGGGTCGGAACCCAGGACAAGGACAGACAAATCGTTACCTACTAGCAGGGACTGTGGAGAATCTATGGTTCATCGTGAACAACTGGCAGGAGATGGAGATTCCTATCGAAGGGCTGTGGGTGGGGGCAAACATCTTTTGATGGGGATGAATCAATTGGAGCTGTATGCACACTATTATCCATCCCAATGGTCCATGATTGTGGCAATAACTGGAGTGCTGACAGGGGATGCAGCAGATTGGGTAGCCGAGTTGCATGCTTCGCAGAACTAATTGATGTGGGGTTATTTTTGGACTCATTACGCAATCAGTTTGAAGATAAGTCCCGTATACATCAAACTGAGGAGGCAATAATGTCCCTAAAACAGGGGTGGGCAAACTTTTTGACTCGAGGGCCACAATGGGTTCTTAAACTGGACTGGAGGGCCGGAACAAAAGCATGGATGGAGTGTTTGTGTGAACTAATATAAATTCAAAGTTAGATTACTTCACGTAGCCTTCTGGGAGAGCAAGAGAACCATCCGCTCTTTCGGCTCTGCGGGCCGGATAGAACAGCCGAACGGGCCGGATCCGGCTGCCGGGCCGTAGTTTGCCCATGGCGGCCCTAAGACAACATGGGAGGCCAGCTATAGAGTATGTGAAAGAATTTAAGCATTTGGCTGGAAAACTACGGACTTGGCCCGAACGTCTTCTAATTAGGGAATTTAGAGCAGGGTTAAATCATAACTTAAGACAAGCTTGTTTATATAGAGGAGTACCTCAAAAATTATCAGAGTGGTATAAAATGGTGGTAGAACTGGACGTGGGGTTGAAAGAATTTAGAGATAAACCAGAGGCTCCGAGAAGAATACTCCCATGCGACTTCCAGGTGGGTGTAAGTAAAGATGGACAAAGAGTAGCTCCCTCCAGTGCCAGAGGTTGGATGAATTTATTTATTTATTAATGGGACTTATATGCCGCCCCATCTCCAAGACCAGTGCTTACAATAAAACAAACACAATAAATATTTAAAAAGAATTAAACTAATGGTCCCAATTAATACAAAACTTAAAACCACCAAAATCTAAAACACCCCACCCATGGGTCACAGCCCGATTGGTCAAATAACCAGGTCTTCAGGTCATGGCGGAAGGTGCAGAGGTCGGGGCCAAGCGGAGCCCAGGGAAGTTGGTTCCAGAGTTCAGGGACACACAGAGTAGGCACTTCATCGGGGACCGCCAGCGGCATTGCCCGGCTGATGGGACCCAAGGAGTCCCTGTCTGTGACGTGCAGGGTTAGTATTCGATGTCGGCAGCAGTCGGCTCCCTTAAGTAATAAGGACCCATGTCATGTAGGACTTTGTATGTTAAAGTTAAAATTTGAGGTGTTTCCGTTGTAATATACTAGGACATCAAACCTTTGAATGTCCTACCATAGAGACAGACCACCTTAAACAAACTGCAAAAATTCCCTCTGGAACAGTACCCTTATCTGGTTACAGTAATCGGAGGGGCGGCAGCTATGAAAAATCACAAGGGTTGACACAAAAAGAGCAGGCAGTAACTCCAGCCGGTCGTGAGACAAAGCCATACGAAGAACAACGAAAGCCGAAAGTGGTGTCCGGCTTATACGACAGCGGTTATGAGCATCAAGATGATGCAATGGTAAGCTCCCCTGTTAGACCCTTCATCATTCCCATCGTGTTAGATAACAGTCATATGGGTATAAGAGGACGGTTTGGCACTTTAATAGATACCGGATGTACTCGATGCCTGATTAACCAACGTATGGTAGATGAGTTACAATTACAAGTAGAACCCCTTCCAAAACCTATGAAGTTTGAGCAAGTGGGTGTATCTTTATTGGGGGGAGCACCTGCTGTAATGATGACTGTAGCTATTAAATTGGAAATGGGAGCACATTGGGAACAGTTAAGATTTATCATCGTATCAAAAATGAGAGGATGTTATATTAGGATTAGTTTGGTTGGATCGCTGGAGGCCAACCATATGGTGGGAAGGGTTTTTTTGACGGTTACGACTTACCATAAGTCCAGAGCCACCCCCTCCAGAATCACTAGTGAAAAATCCGGATTCAGAAACAGAACCTGTGGCTACAATAGATGAAAATGATATGTTTCTTGTTCCACCTGTATATCACGATTTGACTGAAGTATTCAGTGAACAGAAATGTGAGGTTCTACCCCCCCATCGCCAAACAGATTGTGCTATTGAACTGGTTCCAGAGGCAAAATTGCCAAAACCCCGCATGTATGCTATGACCCCAAAAGAGATGGCAGAAATGCGGAAGTTTCTAGACAAGAATTTGGCACGAGGGTTTATTAAAGCCGGGCATTCGCATATAGCCGCACCTGTCTTATTTCGAGAAAAAAAAGATGGTGGCTTAAGACTGTGTGTTGATTTCCGAGGCCTGAATGCAATATGTGTGAATAATTTGTATCCATTGCCATTGATTAGCGATCTTTTAGCTACCTTGTCTACTGGACGGTTGTTTACTAAATTGGACTTACGTGAGGCGTACTATAGAATACGTGTGCAGCCAGAGGATGAATGGAAAACCACATTTAATTGTCCTCTAGGCAGCTACCAATTTCGAGTAATGCCTTTCGGTTTGTAAGGAGCCCCCGCTGTTTTCATGCAACTAATCAATAGTATACTTCATGAACATTTATATCGCGGGGTATTGGTGTATTTAGAGGACATATTAATTTACACAAATACGATGGAGGAACATATCCAATTAGTGAGAAGCGTATTGCACAAACTGTTAGATGCCAAACTACACGTGAAGCTTTCTAAGTGCGAGTTTCACTGTAAAAAACTTGATTATTTGGTATACCGAATATCTCATGCAGGACTGGAGATGGACCCAGGGAAGGTGAAAGCTATTTTGGATTGGAAGACATCACAAACTCGGAAACAGGTACAAAGTTTTTTGGGATTTGCGACTTTCTATCGGCAGTTTATACCCCAGTTTGCTCACTTCGCTCTACCTATAACCAAGTTATTAAAAACGGGAAACCAAAAAGAAAAGCCCAAACCAAATTAGACAATCATATGGTCAGAACAATGTCAACATGCATTTAATACATTAAAATTGTTATTTTCCCAGGAACTAATTCTACAGCATCCTGATCCAATGAAGAAGTATGTAGTGCAAGCAGATGCAAGTGACGTAGCTGTGGGGGCTGTTCTTCTGCAAGAGAAGGAGGAGGGCATGTTAAAACCTTGTGCATACACATCCCGTAAATTTAGTCCTACAGAGAGATGTTGGGTGATTTGGGAAAAGGAGACATTCGCAGTCAAATGGGCGTTAAGCACATGGCAACACTTCCTAGAGGGGGCACAAGAAAGGTTCGAGGTCTGGACTGACCATCGCAATTTGGAAGCATTGCAAAAGCCCAGACAATTATCCCCTAAACAAGTTAGGTGGGCTCTATATTTCCAAAGGTTTAATTTCACATTGAAATACATACCTGGGGGAAAAAATTTCATGGCTGACGCTCTGTCTCGATTGCCTCACTATCAGTCAACAAAAAATAATATTATACAACCTTTGATTTGCAGTGAAGTATTAGAACCTACTGGAAGAGTGGCTCGTTTAAAGGAATTAAACTACGAGATGTTACAAAGAGAGACAACCAATGACAAATGGTTGAAAAAGAATCCATACTTGTGTTGCTATAAAGATGGGGTGGCCTGGAAAGGTGATAAAATGTATATACCTGGTGCATGCAGAAGTGAAATACTTACCAAATGCCACGATGTGAAACAGGCCGGACATTTTGGATTTTTAAAAACATTACATTTGGCAAGACGGCAATTTTGGTGGCCTAAAATGAGGTCCGATATTGAGAAATATGTTAAAACATGTCATGTATGTTCAATATCTAAACCCCACATAGGTAAGCCATTGGGGTTGCTACAAACAGTGTCAGAGCCTTCAAGGCCATGGCAAGACATTGCCATGGATTTTATTGTAGAATTACCAGATAGCAAAGGATATAATGTCATATGGATTGTCATCAATCTGTTTTGAAAACAGGCACACCTCGTACCATGTAGGGGCCTTCCATCGGCTGGAAAGTTGGCGGAACTTTTTGTCAAACACGTATACTGGTTACATGGGTCTCCTCGAAGGATGATATCTGATAGGGGAGTCCAATTTACAGCACGGTTCTGGAAAGCTTTTATCACGTTATTGGGGTTGTCACAGGGATTAAGCTCAGCCTATCACGCAAGCACCAATGGAGCAGCAGAACGAGCCAATGCTATGGTTGAATGATATTTACGAACATATGTGGCTTACAAACAAAGAGAATGGGTGAATCTCCTGCCATTCGCAGAAATAGCTTACAACAATGCGATCCATAGCAGTACAGGATACACTCCATTCTATATAGTGAATGGTATTGAGTTTGGTCCCATTCCATCCTTTGCATGTAAACAAGATGACCCAATTAGTGTTAAAGGATGGTCAGAGAAAATACAAGAATGTTGGAATCAAGTACAGGAAGCATTAAGAAAAACGGCTACAACATATGGAACCCAAGCAAATAAAAAAAGGCAGGAACCTAAACCATTGGTAGTAGGAGACAAGGTATATCTATCAGCTAAATACATTAAATTAAAAATACACAGCCGTAAACTAGGACCTAAGTATCTTGGACCTTTCTCTATAATAAAGGTCATCAATCCTGTAACAGTGAAACTCAAGTTACCATCATGGTTAGGGCGCATTCACCCCGTGTTTCATGTTAGTTTGCTAAAAATGAGTGACACTAGAGACAATGACATGCACATAGGACCATTACACACAGAAGTAGACCAAGTGGAAATAGATAAAATATTGGATTCAAGAATACGGAGACGGATAACTCAATACTTAGTGCGTTGGAAGGGGTATCCTAAAGAAGATGCGCCTTGGGTTAATGCATCAGATATTATTTATTATTATTATTTATTAATTCGACTTATATGCCGCCCCCTCTCCGAAAGGACTCGGGGCGGCTTACAAAATAAAATCACACAACAATAAATTAGATAAAACCAAATTAAACAATCAAGCCGAATTAACACTAAAATCACAGCATTAAAACTCTAAAAACCACCCCACCCCAGGGTCACAGCCGGATTGATTAAACAACCAGGTCTTCAGGTCGCGACGGAAAGTGCGGAGGTCAGGGGCCAGGCGGAGCTCCAGGAAGTTGATTCCAGAGGTCTGGGGCCGCAACAGAGTAGGCCGTCGTCGGACCGCCAGCCGGCACTGTCCAGCTGCCGGGACCCCAAGAGCCCTGTCTGTGACTTCGTACAGGGCGGTTAGTGTTCGATGTCGGCAGCAGTCGCTCCCTTAAATAATAGGGACCCATGTCATGAAGGACTTTGTATGTTAAAGTTAGAACCTTGAACCTCACTCGGGCGCAACCGGCAACCAATGCAGGCCACGCAGGAGGGGCAACATGGGAGAACCGCGGAACTCCCATCACCACCGGCGCCGCCGCATTTTGCACCAGCTGCAATCTCCGGATGGTGTGCAAGGGCAGTCCTAGATAGAGAGCGTTGCAGTAGTGGCAGTAACAAGGGCATGAGTGAC
The DNA here is from genome assembly GCA_009733165.1 of Naja naja. Classification (NCBI taxonomy): domain Eukaryota; kingdom Metazoa; phylum Chordata; class Lepidosauria; order Squamata; family Elapidae; genus Naja; species Naja naja. The sequence goes on from SOZL01000010.1 coordinate 232,026, forward strand.
CGTGCGCGGGGCATCGCGGTCCAGAAGGCTGAAGCTGGCGAACCAGCCGGACCTGGGCAAAAGCCCCCTGGTGCGGCTCCCACCTGCTCCTCCAACGGGCAGTGCATCCAGGAGGACCCCAGGTTCCTAGCCCTATCCACAGGGGCAGCACCACTCCCCTATGGTCCGATGGACATTCCAAACTGGACGCGATGCGGTATGTACAGCCACTCAGTCTTGGCGGGTTGAGTCGAAGCATATTTCCGTCCATCCAGATCCGTACCGCATCCAGACAGCGAGTCATCACGGAGAGGGCATCACTGATCTGGCCTGGGGTGGAGATATATAACTGTGTATCATCAGCATATTGATGATACCTCACCCCAAAACCACGAATGATCTCACCCAGTGGTTTCATGTAGATATTAAATAAAAGGGAGAAGAAACCCCTGAGGGACCCCACAAGTGAGTGCCCTCGCGGCCCCGCAGTCAGTCAGTGCCCCCGAAAGCTGAGAGGTCTAACAGGACCAGGACAGAGGAAAAACCCTGTCCAGCCCTCCAGAGATCATATGTGCAAATAGACTCATAAAACAATTCCACAAAATGTACCCCCTTAAGCCAGGTTCCAATATAGAATTCTTTTTTGTAGGCTTGATATGCTTAATATTTTAAATCTGTATTCATTTTGCAGGCAGAAGCCTGGTAGGAGGGGCCACCTGTCACGACTCCAAAGCCAAATAACATGGAGCCGCGACACCTGAGAGCCGTGTTAAAAACGAGTTTGCACAACAGAGCAAGCTCCTCATTTTGTATGATGACCCCACTGTTTTAAATATGAAGATGGCATTACCATTGGACTATGGATGGGGAGGGGACACACCAGAGAAGCTGAATACAACACGCAAATTACTCACTTGAATACACATGTGGTGGTACATAATGGGTGTAGAAAAAGGGGTAATTAGAAGCACAGGTGCAACAATGTGGGAACATTGGATCATTATCTTGACATTATATATAATCACCCCGGATGTAGGGCAGTAGCAGCATCCGGAAGGTAACACTAATTATTGTGATATTAACTAATTAGAATTAACTGTATAAATGCAGCTCTGGGTTGCAAAGCAAGCCAGAGCTGACTTTAATTTACGATGGTTGTTACCCACGTTTATAGCGTAAGACGAATAAACCTTTCACTGACGATATCCTAGTGAATGGAGTTCTCTTAACCTGCCTAGCATCGGAAAGAACATCATTAACAGTTTGCTGTGTCTGTCAGTGTAGTTTCCAGAGCATGGAGGCGCTATCAGGAGACAGGCCAGTACATCAGGAGACGTGGAGGAGGCCGTAGGAGGTTGGGCTGGGTTGTTACACAGCAGCAGGACCACTACCTCCACCTTTGTGCAAGGAGGAACAGGAGGAGCACTGCCAGAGCCCTGCACAATGACCTCCAGTGGGCCACAAATGTGCATGTGTCTGCTCAAACAGTCAGAAACAGACTCCATGAGGGTGGTATGAGGGCCCTACGTCCACAGGTGTGGGTTGTGCTTACAGCCCAACACCGTGCAGGAGGTTTGGCATTTGCCAGAGAACACCAAGATTGGCAAATTGGCCACTGGCGCCCTGTGCAGATCACACATGAAAGCAGGTTCACACTGAGCACATGTGACAGTCGTGACAGGGTCTGGAGATGCCCTGGAGAATGTTCTGCTGCCTGCAACATCCTCCAGCATGACTGGTTTGGCAGTGGGTCAGTAATGGTGTGGGGTGGCATTTCTTTGCAGGGCCGCACAGCCCTCCATGTGCTCGCCAGAGGTAGCCTGACTACCATTAGGTACCAATTCCAGCCTCCTTTGCCCACAGCTTGGTCGAGACCCTGGTGGACGCCTGGCAGACGGCTGCCGCCGGGGCACTGGACTGAGTTGTTCCTTTGTGGCCTCTGACCCGCCGCAGATCTCGAGTAGCTCCCTGGTTTTCTGTGGAGCTGAAGCGGCGGAAAGAGGCCTAGAGAGCTGTTGGAGGTCCAGCAGGTCTGAATCCAACCGATCTCAGTTAAGAACCTATATTAGGTCTTATCTTGCTGTGATGAGAGCAGCGAAGTGTGCGTACTTCTCTGCTCTCATCGCATACGCAGATAATCGCCCGGCCGCCCTGTTTAGGGTCTCCCGCTCCCTCCTTAACCAGAAGGGGGGAGGACCCTCTTCAGGGATGTGCCGAGGAGTTTAGTCAACATCTGACGGACAAGATTGCTCGGATTCGGACAGGCTTGGACTCCGATGGGAATATGGCAACTGGTCTTAGAAATGTTATCTGGGAGGAGTTTGATTCTGTGACTCCAAATGAGGTGGACAGAGTCATGGGGAAGCTGAGTGCTGCCATGTATTTGTTGGACCTGTGTCCCTCCTGGCTGGTGTATGCCACCCGGGAGGTTACACGAGGCTGGCTCCAGACAGTTATAGATGCTTCTTTGAGTGAGGGTTCCTTCCCTCCTGCCTTGAAAGAGGCAGTGGTGAGGCCCCTCCTCAAGAAGCCTGCCTTGGACCCAGCTGATTTAAACAACTTTCGTCCAGTCTCCAACCTTCGCTTTGTGGCGAAGGTTGTTGAGAGCATGGTGGCCCGGCAGCTCCCGATGTTTCTGGAGGAAACTGACTATCTAGACCCGTACCAATCAGGTTTCAGGCCCGGGTACAGCACGGAGACGGCATTGGTCTCACTGGTGGATGATCTCTGGAGGACTCGGGACAGAGGTTATTCCTCTGTCCTGGTCCTGTTAGATCTCTCGGCGGCTTTCAATACCATCGACCATGGTATCTTGCTGCGACGCCTCGAGGGGCTGGGGGTGGGGGGCACCGTTTTATGGTGATTCTCCTCCTACCTCTCGGAGCGTACGCAGGTAGTGTTGGCAGGGGGGCAGAGGTCGACCCCGAGGCCCCTCCTTTGTGGGGTGCCTCAGGGGTCAGTTCTCTCGCCCCTCTTGTTCAACATCTACATGAAGCCGCTGGGTGAGATCATCTGTGGTTTTGGGGTGAGGTGTCATCAGTACGCTGATGATACCCAGCTTTTTATCTCCACCCGAAACCAACCCAGTGACGTCCTCGAAGTGATGTCCAGGTGCCTGGAAGCGGTGCAGGTCTGGATGGGGAGGAACAGACTCCGGCTCAACCTGGCTAAGACCAAGTGGCTGTATGTACTGGCATCTCGATTCAGCCAGGATAGTCCATCTCTAGCTGTGGGGGGAGAGGTGTTGCCCCCCATAGATAAGGCTCGCAACTTGGGTGTCCTCCTGGATGCATGGCTCAGTTTGGAGGAGCAGGTGGGAGCCGTGGCCAGGGGGGCATTTGCCCAGGTTCACCTGGTTCGCCAGTTGCGACCCTTCCTGGATTGAGAGGCCCTGCGTACTCATGCGCTCGTCATTTCCCATTTGGACTACTGTAACGCTCTCTACATGGGGCTGCCCCTGAGGACCACTTGGAGGCTTCAACTTGTCCAGAATGCAGCGGCGCAGGTTGTGATGGGAGGTTCCCAATACTCCCATGTTACACCCCTCCTACGTGAGCTGCACTGGTTACCGGTTGCCCTCCGGGTGAGATTCAAGGTGCTGGTGTTAACCTATAAAGCCCTTCATGACATTGGACCGGGGTATTTGCAGGAAACCCTGCTGCCGATAACAGCTTCCCAACGACCTGTGCGCTCCCACCGGCAGGGCCTGCTCAGGGTGCCATCAGCCGGGCAATGCCGGCTGGCGGCTCCCAGGGGTAGGGCCTTCTCTGTGGGGGCACCCACCCTTTGGAACCAGCTACCCCTGGAGCTCTGGGTGGCCCCTGACCTCCGATCCTTCCGCCATGACCTAAAAACTTGGCTGTTCCAACTAGCCTACCCGGACTGAAGGGAGGGGAGGGTTTTTTAGTGGTAGTTTTACATTTTTAACCTATTTATGAGATTTCTAGTTTAATTGATTTTTAATGTTTATATTGTGTTGTTTTTTAGTACTGTAAGCCGCCCTGAGTCCTTAGGAAGATAGGGCGGCATATAAATCTCATAAAAATAATAAATAAAAAAACATCCCTTCCGGGATAAGCCATCGAAATGCTACATTTCTTTTAATCAATTGTGTTGCCAGAAATTTATAATCTCTTCTGTACTCACGTACTTTCTTCGGGATCTGTTTTAAAGTTTGTATCTCTTTATCTTTATATATTAACGGTTCATCCCTCGTTATTTTATATATTATGTCCCGTACCTTCTTCCTAGCGTACCTAACATAGAACTCTCGTGGTAGTCTATTATGTCTCACATAGCTGGTTTGAATTCTATAGGCTTCATCAATTACTAGCAGGATCTCTTGACTTTCTCTCTGTAAAACTGGTGCAATTAGATCTGCCATGATAGTGCTCAAATCTTCCTCTCCATTCTCCATGATGTTCTGGAACCTCAAGTCGAAAGCAGCGTGGTCCATTTCGAGATGTATAATTTGTTCCTCTAATTTCTTATTCATTGTCGTCATCTTTCTATCTACTAACTCCAGTTTCTTCTCATTTTGCTCTGATCTGATTTACACTACTTGTAATTTTTGTCCATTCTTCTCAATAGTTTGTTGTATTGTGTCTACTTTGTCTTCTAACATGTTGATGTTCCCCTTCATTTCCACATGGTTCCTTGATATGTTCTCCTGCATCTTCATCTGGTGCTCCTGCAACTTCACCATGGTCTCTTGGATTGCCAGCAATGATGTTTGTATTGTTTGAATGTTGGATATTGTACTTTGCTTTTCATTTAACATTCCCTCAATCGTCTTCTGGCCAGCAGGAGATGAGACTGTCGATACTGGGCTGAGTGTTGTCTTCTTTGTCAATCTCAAGGTTGATGTTATGGCACTTGTCATGTTTTTAAAAATTCTATTTGCTTCTGCCCACACTAGCATCCACTTTGTGTTTTATTTCAAAGTTTTATTTTAGTTATCTCTTTTTTTTCTTTTCCTTTCCTACTTGTTTCTACTTGTTTTTACTTTAAAACCTACCTCAGTTTATCAGGTTTTCCTTATCTTAAATATTTAAACTTTCCCAGTTTACTGTATCCCTACCAATCACAAAACATACCTATCTACCTCTCAACCAAGCTCTTTCTCACTATTCCTATCCTATTCTGTTTATATACTATATTATGATAATTCCTTTTAATCCATAACTAAATGTTCTTCATCCGTTCTATTAAGTACTAAGTATCTTAGATTTAACGTATGCAACAATTCATCAATGTTCCAATAAGTAAAATAATAATAGCACTCTTATCAATATAACATACTAATTAATTGATATTTGTCTTACAGAAGGAAAGAAAAATAAAATATGGTTACTGGTTATAAGTTAGGACTTAATTATGCATAGATATAGAAGTAGTATAAATATTTCAGTATAGATATATCAGTGTAGATTATAATAACTCAGCGGCGGCTGAGTTCCACCACATGTTTATTGGACCCGTGCCCCTCCTGGTTGGTTTATGACTCCAGGGAGGTCCGCGCGGCTGGCTCGGGCAGTGGTCAACACCGTTAAGGAGGGGCTGTTCCCTGCCGCCCTGAAAGAGGCGGTGGTGAGGCCCCTGCTGAAGAATCCTGCCCTGGACCCAGCGTGTTGAGCAACTTTGTCGGTCTCCAACCTTCGCTTTTTAGCGAAGGTTGTTGAATGTGGTGGCTCAGCAATTGCCACTTTTCCTGGAGGAAGCGGATTACCTGGATCCGTTCCAATCGGGCTTCCGACCCGGATACAGCATGGAGACAGCATTGGTCGCGCTGATTGATGATCTCTCTAGGGCTCGGGACAGGGGTTTTTCCTCTGTCCTGGTCCTGTTAGACCTCTCAGCGGCTTTTGATACCATCGACCATGGTATCTTGTTGCGACGTCTCGGGGGGTTGGGAGTGGGAGGCACTGTTTTACGGTGGTTCTCCTCCTACCTCTCAGGGCGTTAAACAGTGTTGGCAGGGGGCAGAGGTTGACTCCAAGGTCTCTCACTTGTGGGGTGCCCCAGGGGTCTGTCCTCTCGCTCTCTTGTTCAACATTTATGTGAAGCAGCTGGGTGAAATCATCCGTGGTTTGGGGTGAGTTACCATCAGTATGCTGATGACACGCAGCTATACATCTCCACCCCAAACCCATCAGTGATGCTCTCTCTGTGATGTCCCGTTGTCTAGAAGCGGTGCGGATCTGGATGGACAGGAACATGCTTGACTCAATCCAGCCAAGACAGAGTGGTTGTGCATACCGGCATCGGTCCAGTTTTGAGATACCACCGTTGGTCATGGGGAGGAGGTGTTGCCCCGTGGACAGGGCACAGAACCTGGGGTTCTCCTGGACTCGCGGCTCAAGTTGGAGGAGCAGGTGGGAGCCGTGGCCAGGGGGCCTTTGCCCAGGTCTGGCTGGTTCGCCAGTTGCCCATATCTGGACCGGGATGCTCTGCGCGGTCACTCAAGCTTCGTGGTCTCCCGACTGGACTACTGTAGCGCTCTCTATTTAGGGCTGCCCTTGCATAACACTCGGAGGCTTCAGCTGGTGCAGAATGCTGCCGCGGGGTAGTGATGGGAGCCCCCAATACTCCCATGTCACCCCTCCTGCGTGATCTGCATTGGCTTCGGTTGCCCTCGGGTGAGATTCAAGGTGCTGGTTTTAACATTCAAGGTCCTGCATGGCATGGGTCCAGGATACTTACGAGCGACTCCTCCCAGCATCAAGTACCAACCGCCCTGTAGGCCCACAGGCGGGGTCTCCTCAGGGTCCCATCTGCGACCCAATGTCGTTTGGCTGGAACCCGGGGGAGGGCCTATTCTCGGCGGCCCCGCTTTATGGAATCTTCTTCGCTGGAGCTCCGGTTGGCTCCTGATCTCCGCACCTTCCGCCACGAGTTAAAAACCTGGCTGTTTTTACAATCTGGGCTATGTTGACTCTTGGGGTTTTGTTGTTTTAAATTGCTTATTCGGCTTATAACCTGTTTAATATAGTTTTAAGTAATTTATTGTTGTATTGTATTTTAGTGTGAGCCGCCCCAAGTCCCTTGGGAGAGGGGGCAGCATATAAGTCGAATAAATAAATAAATAAATAAATAAATAAATAAATAAATAAATTATAGTAGAGCACAGGATATAAATAGTGTATAACTATAAATATATAAGTCTTATCTTACAGGCATAATTAATCAAACAATATCTATAAATCCAGATTTTTTTCCAAAGCGCCTTAGATTTCTTAATTTAGATTAGATTAATTTAGATTTAACCACCCATCCAAAGTTTTAAACTTAGTCACTCACTGTCAGTACCATCAGAAACTATCTTTCAGTCCAATTCTATTCTGTTGTCTCTAGCGTTCCTTTCTCCTTCTTCCTCACGTCTCAGCTCTACTTTCTCTTTCCTTCTGCTACTTTCCGTTTCTCTTCTCCATCTTACACTTCACACTTTCTCTTTCTCTTTTCAATCTCCTTCAGTTCAGTGTCTTGTCGATCTCCTATCCACACCTCACGGGTCTCACCGTCTCCTTCAATCAAATGTCTTTCCAGATCTTCCACTCTTCATCATACTTAGTTGATTAGTGAAAAATTTCCAATTCAAATTATCAAATGCTTTTTGCGCCTCCATAAATATCAATGCCATTTCTTGATCTGGGTGTACTTCATAATATTCTGTCATGCCCCTGTCGGAGTCTGAATCCAAGGAGGAAGCTGAACAGCTGACAGGGAGTGGGAGTGTGGCTCCGTTGGCTGTGGAGAAAACTGGGGAAGGGCAAAGTCTGGCTGGGCAGAGCAGGAGAGAGGTAGAACAAGGAAGAGGTAGAACAAGGGAGAGGGAATTCAGAGGAAGACCCAGACCCACCCCCTCTTCATCCTAGGACATGCAGGGAGGAACGGAGAAGAGAGCAATGTAGGTTGCATGGCTTACGGGGGAGGAAAGGGCCCTGATTCCCTTCATTAGCCACAGCTGGGAAGACAGTTTATAAGAAAGGCAGCAGGCTGTTGCAGCAGGCTGTTGGGGAGCAAACTGACTTTAGTTGTCTTCTTCTTCTTCTTGTTTTTGCTTTGCACATCTTCAAGTCTGAAATTCTGACTGCCCTGCCAAGCTAATTACTTCAGTTTGGCTTGTTTGGACTTTAAGTTACAGTTTGTGTTGACCATGTTTTGGACTTAATTTTCTGCAGTCAAAGGCTGTTCCTGGGAGAGTTTTTCTCCAGCCAGAAGGTAACCTGGACATTGGGGGCAAAGTTGGAGATAATAAAGTGACTCTTATTGATTATCTGACTGTGTTGCCTTTGTGCCATGCCCCAGGTCATCACATATTCTAATATGTCCATTATGATTCTTGTATTGTTTCTTAAATGTCTTTTTGGTACAAATCCATTTTGATCTGAATGCATATATACGTTTAAGATTTTTTTAACTCTCTCTGTGATTATTGTAGCGAATATCTTATAATCAACATTTAATAATGAAATTGGCCTATAATTTTTGATCTGTTGGGCATCTGAATTCTCTTTTGGAATAAGTGCAATATATGCCTTTGTCCATGAATTGGGAAGTTTTGCTTGCTCTATTGTTTCATTATATAAGTCCAACATTAATTGTTCTAAAGGGATTTGGATTTCTTTATATATTTCTGCTGGAATTCTGTCTGGTCCAGGTGTTTTATTGCTTTTTTGCTTCTTGATTGTGGCTTTCATCTCTGACATCGTAATTTTAGCATTTAACATTTCCTTTGTGAGTTCTGGAATTATAGGTAAGTTCCTCTTGGTTAAATATTTTATAATCTTTTCTTCTGGTATGTCATCTTGACTATATAGCATTTTAAAGTAGTTTTGGGCAATAATTTTCTTTCATTCTATCATATGGTGTGGAGTCCTATTTTCATCTTCTAATGTTAGTATTAACTTTTTCTCTTTCTCTTTTTTTAACTTGTGCACCAACCACCTCCCTGGCTTATTGGCATGTTCAAAATAATTTTGTTTTGCAGTTCTAAGATTTCGTACCATTTCTTCTTGTATAGATAAATTTATTTTATGTTTGACCACTTCTCTCTCTTTTTTAATTTCCTCATTTTGGGGATCATCTTGCATTTCAGATTCCAGTTCTTTAAATTTTTCCTGTACTTCTATTTGTTGTTTTGTCCTATCTTTGTTTTTTCTCGCACCATAAGCTATAGTTAGACCTCGGATATAGGCTTTAGTTGTATCCCATAAATTTTGTATTGTTGTTTGATCATTTGCATTATCTTTGAGGAAGAGTTTTAATTCTTTTTCCAGCATTTGTACATAACTTTTGTCCTTTACCATTCCCTGATTTAAGGGCCATCTTCCCCTCCTTTTTCTCCCTTTGCACTTTAATTTCAAAGGGTTATGATCTGCCCAGGAATTTGGCATTATTTCAATTTCTTCAATATATTTTCCTACTTCTGGGTCCATCCACACCATATCTATCCTAGACCAGGAATTATGTGGGTTCGAGAAGAATGTATATTGTCTCTCCTGCATGTTTAATTCCCTCCACATATCTTTTAAATTTAGTTCCTGTGTCATTTTATGGAAAGTGGTTGGCAGTGTTTTCTTTCTTTTTCTTATTTCTTTTACTGCTTGTGTAATCTTTTCTATGTCCACTACCGCATTAAAATCTCCAATAATACATACATTGGTCTGTTCCAATTCTACTATTATCCAGTGTAACTTACTGTAAAATTCTGTCTGATTTGTATTTGGTGCATAAATTACTATTAGTAGTACAGGTGAAACTCGAAAAATTAGAATATCATGCAAAAGTTCATTTATTTCCGTAATGCAACTTAAAAGGTGAAACTAATATATGGGATAGACTCATTACATGCAAAACAAGATAGGTCAAGCTGTGATTTGTTATAATTGTGATGATTATGGCTTACAGCTCATGAAAACCCCAAATCCACAATCTCAGAAAATTAGAATATTGTGAAAAGCTGCAATATTCTAGGCTCAAAGCGTCCCACTCTAATCAGCTAATTAAGCCAGAACACCTGCAAAGGGTTCCTGAGCCTTTAAATGGTCTCTCAGTCTGGTTCAGTAGGAATCACAATCATGGGAAAGACTGCTGACCTGACAGTTGTGCAGAAAACCATCATTGACACCCTCCATAAGGAGGGAAAGCCTCAAAAGGTAATTGCAAAAGAAGTTGGATGTTCCCAAAGTGCTGTATCAAAGCACATTAATAGAAAGTTATGTGGAAGGAAAAGTGTGGAAGAAAAGGTGCACAAGCAGCAGGGATGACCGTAGCCTGGAGAGGATTGTCAGGAAAAGACCATTCAAAAGTGTTAGGGACTTTCACAAGGAGTAGACTGAGGCTGGAGTCAGTGCATCAAGAGCCACCACACACAGACGGATCCTGGACATGGGCTTCAAATGTTGTATTCCTCTTGTCAAGCCGTTCCTGAACAACAAACAACGTCAGAAGCGGCTTACCTGGGCTAAAGAAAAACAGACCTGGTCTGTTGCTCAGATGAGAGCAACTTTTGCTTAAAAATATTGTGGGGTAGCAATACCTAAAAAGGGCTGTCTCAGCACAACCTTACAGGACCTTCAAAACTACTCAAGAAATAAAGAGTGGCTGAAGGATTAGAAGTCAGCACTTCAGCAGCTAGCACCCAGGCCTGAGTCAGCCTGTGCACTAAAGCTGCTACTGGCCCAGTAATATCTAATTAAACCAAATCTGGGCAATCAAGGTGTGTCTTCAATTGGAATTAATTGAAATTAATTGAAATCCATTGAAACTATTTAAAATTAATTATTTCATTACTTAATCAATCAATCAATTAATTATTTAATTAATTATTTTAAAAAAGAGGGGGGATTAAATTAAGTACATAAGGGATCTCTGCCCATACTGGAACAGGTCTCTAGGGGAGCCAACCACCAGTCAAACAGCCTCACATTCCACAACTCCTGTATTCAAGGGTTGCCATGGAAAGTGGAAGTTCCATTAGCTCCACTGTGTCAGGCCCTAGAGTGGCAGCCGGAAAAGCCATGAATAAGACCAAGAACAAGGCATCTGGTTCAAAAAAGCCTTCAAAGGCTGCTGAAAAAGATGCCAAGAGGCAACAAAAAGCAGTAGACAAACAACTTAAAAAGTGTCTGCATGATGCTGAAATGAATAAGCAAATAGTGTCTCCTCAAACATTAGTTACAGTACCACTTCCAGCTTTCCCCCCTGGAAAATGCAATCCAAGCGCTGTATCATCTTGCAAGACCAAACAAGCAGGTCAGCTGTATTACTTGCACAACAACAGGTCCCGGAGGCGACATTCACCCCAACAGCTGCTGGCCTGCAAGCAGAGGAATATCTTCCCCAAGAAATTCCTTCACATATGAGACTCTGGATGGAGCAAGCTATTAAGCAAGGCATTGCAGCAGGAGTGCAACAAACCCTCATGGCAAGGCAACAACAAGCAGATCCCAAAAATGACCCTTAATCTCCAAGGTCGCTAAGCAGAGCCGAATCTATTCAACTTCAGGTGCCTTCCCAGGGAGCAAATCTCCAAATATCTCATACACTAGACCAGGGCTTCCAATATAGGGAAGACCAAATAGACCAGTGGAACAGATTGTGTCTGTATCTTCTCAGGACAATGAGTCATCCTTGTCTGAGACAGAGCAGACAGACAAGGACATGTCAGACGACGAGGGATTAAAACCTGATCAACCGTCCTTCACAGGTCTGTTCTGCCCACATCTATTTAAGTCCTTACTGTTCAAGGCAAAAAACACGGCTTGCCTTGACAATCCGAACTCTACCTGTCAACCACCTTCAGTAAAGGAGGAGTCAGATGATTTAATATTTTCACAACCTGTCACCGAGGCAGAAGTCATTCCAGTACCCAAAAAGTTTACTGAATTAGTTCAGAAACAGTGGTCCTCTACTGCTGCTTATCCCAGTGCAATGGGATATGATTGGAAATTCTATAATTTAGCACCAGACTTTTCTAATTCTCTACTAGCACCTAGCGTAGATGAGCCAGTAGTAGCTCTAGCCTCTCCTTCTGCTATACCTAGTGAAGCAGAGGAAGCTCTTAAGCCAGAAGACAAAAGAGCTGAGTTAGCCCTTTGCAGGGCTCACTTAGCACACACATGAGCTATTAGGGCGGCTACAGCTGCCTCAGTCTTTACCAGATCTTCACTAAGGTGGCTTCGTCACCTGAGGAATTCTATTCCCTCATCAAACACCAGACCCCATCAGGACATAGCCAGAGTGATGGCCGCTGCAGAATTCTCTGCAGACACAACCTTTAATTCGGTCAAATTTTCATCTAGGGCCATAGCGTCCCATGTCACGGCACGACGCCTACTCTGGCTCCAACATTGGCAAGCGGACACCAAACATAAATGGAAATTAGCATCTGCCCCTTTAGAAGGGAATAAACTATTTGGCTCTGCCCTGGATCCACTGTTGGTGGAATCACGAAATAAGAAAAAGATCCTCCCCTCTCTTTTTCGCAAGCCAGACAGTAGAACTTCCCAGTCCTTTTGGAGGGGTTCCTTTCGTCCCTTCTATCAAGGACCCTACTCTCAAAGATCACAGAGGCCATTTGGGTATAGACAAGGACAGCAGGCAGAAAGATCTGACTTTGGGGACAGAAATAGGAGGGGAGGCCAGAACAAAAGGTCCTTTCGTGGGATGGGCAATAAGTCCTTTCGCCGCCCCAAGTAACATAATTTCTGATTCTCCCATAGGAAGATGGTTAAGACTAATTGCAGCACAATGGGAATCCACAACATTGGATGCTTGGGTCAGAGAGACCATAAGATCAGGTCTCTCCCTAGAGTTCCTCTCCACACCTCCGAACTTTTTCATGATGTGCCCTGTTTCAAGGGATCCTACCAAAAAGACTCTTATGGAGACTGCAATCCAGCATTTGCTGGAGATCCGTGAAATCCAACCTGTGCCATTGGGTCAACAAGGGCAAGGTTTTTATTCACATCTATTTGTGGTCCCAAAAAGTTTGGGGGGTTGGAGAGCCATTCTAGATTTAAAACGCCTGAATCACTTTCTGGTTTACAGGAGATTTAAAATGAGCTCCTTGCAATCAATCCTCCTCAGTATCAGACAAGATGTCTTAATGTCAGTAGACTTAACAGAGGCGTACTTACACATTCCAATCAGACCCTTGCACAGCAGATTCCTGAGATTCTGTTATAATAATAATCATTTTGAATATATAGCCCTTTCTTTTGGTCTAGCTTCTGCCCCCAGAACCTTTACAAAGGTTCTGGTGGCAGTAGGAGTGTATCTTAGGAGTCAGCCTGTAAGATTACAATGCTATCTCGATGACATATTAATTTTGTCATTGTCAAACCAACAAGCTAAACTAGATACTCATGTCACCCGACAACAGGGGTGGGCAAACTTTTTGACTCGAGGGCCACAATGGGTTCTTAAACTGGACCGGAGGGCCGGAACAAAACCATGGATGGAGTGTTTGTGTGAAGTAATATAAATTCAAAGTTAGATTACTTCACGTAGCCTTCTGGGAGAGCAAGAAAACCCTCCGCTCTTTCGGCTCCGCGGGCCGGATAGAACAGCTGAATGGGCTGGATCCGGCCTCCAGGCCATAGTTTGCCCACAGCTGCCCTACAAGCTCTACAAGAGCATGGATTTTCAATAAATTGGGCCAAGAGTCAACTTGCCTTCTGCATTTGGGAGCCATCATTGCTACAGTGTCTGGGAAGGTGTCCCTATCTCCAGATACACAGAATAGCATTAAGCAGTTGTCAAAAGAGATTAGAACTACCAGAAGAGTATTCCTGGCTCAATTATCCAAACTACTAGGTAAAATGATATCCTGCAATTCTATTGTTCCCTGGGCCCGACTCCACTCCAGAACCCTCCAATGGTTTCTGCTCCCGTGTCAGCGGTCAGGAAGGAGCCTTGTCCAAAGTCACCGTTCCATCAAAGGTCCTCATATTGCTACACTGGTGGACCACAGTAAACATCAACAAGGGCTGTTTTTTCAAGGACCCTCACAGACAGACTATCACAACAGATGCAAATCTGTTTGGATGGGGGGCACATTGTCAGTCCTTTACAGCTCAGGGTCGTTGGTCCATGACAGAACAGGCCTGCAGCATAAATTGGCTAGAGTTGACAGCAGTACATCTGGCCCTTCGCAAATTTCTACCTCTGATTCAGGGGCAACATGTCCTAATCCTGACTAACAATGTGGCCACAAAGGCCCATATAAACAGGCAGGGGGGCACCCATTCAAAATCACTGATGAGAGAGACAGAGAAGCTGTGCCACTGGGCAGAGAGGAACTTGATCACCACCAAAGCGGAACACATCTTGGGACAGTCAAACACCCAGCAGACTGGTTGAGCAGGGCCACTGTCAACCATTCTGAGAGGCGCCTGCACCAAAACTGTTCCAGGAGATGTCACATCTGTTTGGCCAACCAATTCTAGACCGCTTTGCCTTGCCTATCAACACACAGCTCCCAAGGTTCATGTTCATGTCAAGATTTCCAACACAAGGAGCAGAGGGAGTCAACGCTCTATGCTGTCACTGGCCTCGAGGTCTCCTCTATGCATTCCCTCCTCTCCCTCAGATTCCCAAAGTGGTCCAAAAACTTTTGGAGGAGAAAGCGGAACTGTTGTTAGTGGAACCTTATTGGCCAAGACATCCATGGTTCGCGGATCTCAGGGATCTATCAATATCAGACCCATGGAGAACCCCACTGGACAGAGTCTCTCTCACACAGGGTCCAATTCAACATCCGGACCCACAATGGCTGCACTTAACCATATGGCGCTTGAGCGGAGATGTCTGAAAGGTGAGAAACTCTCCAGTAAAGTCATCTCTACGATCCAAGCGGCCAGATGTCCGTCAACAAACTGTATATACAACACCACCTGGAACATCTTCTGCAAATGGTGTGACAAGGTGAAAATAGACCCCACCTCTCCATCGGTGGCACAAATATTGGACTTTCTTCAGGAAGGGTTGGACAAAGGACTCTCACCAAACACTTTGCATAGACAGGTGGTGGCTCTAGCCTCGGTCATTAATTGTGGTGAACTAAGATCCATCGCTCATCACCCAAGAATTTGCAGTTTCCTCTGTGGGGCCACTAATTTAAGACTGCCAGTGGTCCATAGATACCCCACCTGGGATCTAAACAAGGTTCTCACAGCACTCACAAAACAACCCTTTGAGCCTCTGAGAACCACGAGTCTCCAGCTACTTACATACAAGGTGGTATTCTTAGTAGCGATAACATCTGCAAGATGAATTTCCGAGGTTGCCGCCCTGTCTGTAAGACAAGATCTCTGCATCTTCCATTCTGACAGAGTTGTCCTTTGTCTAGATCCAATCTTCATTCCCAAAATTAACTCGACCTTCCATAGAGCTCAGGAGTTGATACTCCCCAACTTCTGCCCTAGACCATCTCACGATCTAGAGAGACAATGGCATCAATTAGTTGTGAGACGTGCACTCAGAATATATATAGACAGGACTGCATCTTTTAGGAAGATGGAGGCACTCTTCGTCTCCTTTCAACCAACTAATCAAGGCAGGAAGGTTACATCATTGACTGTTGGCAGGTGGCTACGGGCCATGATTGCAAAGACTTATGAGACTCAATCATTGCCTGTACCTAAAGGCATTACAGCACATTTAACTAGGAGTGCTGCAACATCAGCTGCTTGGGCTACTCAAGCGTCAATAGAAGAAATATGTAGGGCAGCAACGTGGGCTTCACCATCGCCATTCATAAGGCACTATAAACTGGACATTTTTGCTTCTGCTGAAGCAGCCTTTGGCAGATGGGTATTACAACGGGTCCACATGTAACTAGAGGGGACTCCAACCAGATGGAGACCTCCCAAAGAACACGCCAAGCTTTGGTATGTCCCATGTCTGGATGCTCTGAGCAGCTCATCTGGAGAAAGGGCATTGGTACTTACCTGATATGCCCGTTCTCTTTGAGCTGTGAAGAGCATCCAGCCCCACCCAAAGTTCGTCTGGTGGGGATCTAATTCCGGCCAAGTCTACAGAGCAAAGGTGAAGGAGAATGACGATGAACTTATCACTTCAACTTCACCAAAACTGGGGACACTAAGGAGGAGCCTTCAAGGAGGAGTGTCCTCAGAATTCAGCTCAGCCTATTGGATGAGAGAAGGAAGCACCTCCCATGTCTGGATGTTCTTCACAGCTCACAGAGAATGGGCGTATCAGGTAAGTACCAATGCCCTTTCTCCTTGTAAGTTGCAGATAGAGTTAATTTATAATTTATTTTCCATAGGTTTTCCCAATCTTCCAAATTTATACTATATCCAAAGTTTTTGGCCCAGATTATCACTGTTTCTTTTACTGTTTCTTCCTCCAGTTTATATCTTAACAAATAATTGTACATTTTAGTAATCATTTTTCTATCTGGTCCCTGTAAGATTTTATCCTATTCCTGTTGGTCCAAATATATCCTGTATTGTTCTATATCCTTTTTGTATCTAGATTGTATCTGTATATACGGCCACCAATCTACTTGTATTCCTTGTGACATTAATTCCTGCTTAGATTTTAGTTTCCCTTGTTCATCTAATAACTCTTTATAGCTCACTGTCTTGTTCAAATCTAAAACATTCAGGTATATCATAGCTTCCATGGTAGACATCCAGATTGGAATCTTTGTGTAATGGTTTCGTTTTAATTTTTCCCATACCCCTAGTAATGTGTCTCTAATTTGATGTCTTTGAAAATATGAATGAGATTTATTTTTCCCTTCCCACATGAATGTGTGCCAACCAATTTGCAGGTCATGTCCTTCTAATATTAATACTCTTTTGCTCTTTAAATTTACCCAGTCTTTGATCCATGTTGTTATTGTGGCCTGATAATAAAGATCCCAATCTGGAAGTCTGAACCCTCCCTTATCCTTACTATCTTGTAGGAGTTTTAGTTTTATCTGAGACTTTTTCCCTTGCCAAATAAATTTTTTAATCGTTTTGTTTAATTCTTCAAAAAAGGTTTTTCCTAATTTTATTGGAATTGTTTGGAAAAGAAATAATATCTTGGGTAGTATATTCATCTTAATAGTGGCAATTCTCCCTATCAATGATATTTGAAGTTTCCCCCAATTTTCCAAATCTTTTTGTATTTGTTTTAGTAATTTCTCGTAATTATCTGTTTTTATCGATGAGCATTTAGCTGTCAACCATACCCTGAGATACTTCAATTTTTTTGTTGTTTTAATCCCCAATTTCTTCTCCAGAACCTCCTTCTGTTTCACCATCATATTTTTTGTTGGAATCTTTGTTTTTTCTTTATTTATTTTTAGTCCCACCACTCTGCCAAATTCTTCAATTTCCTGTAATAATATATGTCCTGTTTCCAGAGGATCTTCTAAAATGAATGCCATGTCATTGGCAAATGCTTGCGATTTATATTCTTAAATTCTCAGATTTCATCCTGTAGAGTTAAATTTATTTTATGTTTAATCACCTCCCTCTCTTTTTTAGTTTCTTCGTTTTGTGGTTCTTTCTGCATTTTATGTTCCAATTCTTCGAGTTTCTCTTGTAATTCTATCTGTTGTTTTTCCTTATCTTTATTCTTTTTTGCTCCATATGCAATTGTTAGGCCTCAGATGTATGCTTTGGTTGTGTCCCATAGGTTTTGCAATGTTGTTTGGTCATTTGCATTGTCGTTAAGGAATAATTTTAATTCTTTTTCTAACAATTGTGTATAATTTTTATCTTTAAGTAGCCTGTGATTTAAAGTCCATCTTCCTCTCTTTCTTCTCCCTTTCCATTTCACTAACAAGGGGTTATGGTGTGCCCATATGTTTGGTAATATCTCTATTTTCTCTACATCTTTTGCTATCTCTGTATCCATCCACATCATGTCAATCCTAGACCAGGAACTATGTGGGTTTGAAAAAAAGGTATATTGTCTTTCTTGTCTGTTAAGTTCTCTCCACATATCTTTAAGGTTGAATTCTTGTGTTAATTTATGGAATGTATTTGGCAGTGTTTTCCTCTTTTTCCTATTTTTTTTCTTTGTTGTATAGTCTTTTTCTATGTCTACTACAGCATTGAAATCACCTATGATGCATATATTTTCCTGTTCTAGTTCAATTATTTTCCTATGCAGCTTTCTATAATATTATTTTTGATTAATATTCGGGGCATATATTACTATTAACAATATTTTATTTTGATTTATTTGAACTTCTACCATTAGGGTTCTTCCTTCCTCATCAGCGAATATTTGGGTCGGGTTTAACCATTGCTTTATATACATTGCTATCCCTCTTCTTTTTCTGTGCCAGCGCAAAGTACAATTTTCCCAATTTAGGAGATTCTAGAATGTTACTATACTTCTTTTCAATATGGACTTCTTGCAGGCAGGTAATATCCAGATTCTGTTTTCTAAGTTTAGTCAATATTTATTTTCTTGGAGAATTTAATCCATTTATGTTAAGGAATAGAAGTGTAACTTCTTCTGCCATGTTATTGTTTATATTGAGTCCTCTCTCCTCTCCTTGTTCTTATCTCCCTTTGTGATTGTGTCCTTATCCTCTCTACTTCTTGGTGTTCAGTTTCCTGTCTTTTTTTTTTAATTACATTTATATGCCGCCCTTCTCCGAAGACTCAGGGCTTACAATTTTGGAGCACAACCCAATCGGCTCAGCAATAGCCTTCATTCCATTGTATATGCCTGCTTATTACTAAGCGGCATTTTTACAAGGTCAGCTAATTGCCCCCAACAATCTTGGGTCCTCAATTTACCTACCCCGAGAGGATGGAAGGCTGAGTCAACCTTGAGCCTGGTGGGATTTGAGCCTACAGTAATTGTAGACAGCTGGATCTTAAGAGCAGGCATTTAACAGCCTGAGCCACCAAAGCTCTTTCTCTTACTTCGTGGTCTGATCCTTTTTCTTCCACTGATTGTTCCACCTAGATTCTGCTCTCTACCTCGTCTCTACTATCCTGTTCTTCATCTGGTGTCAGTGTTCAAAAAATTCTTGTGCTTTCTCTAGTGTATCTATACGAATTTTCTTCTCCTGCCATGAAATCAGCAAACCTTCAGGGATAAGCCATCTGAACATGATTTTGTTTTTAATTAGCTGTGATGACAAAAAATTATAGTTCCGTCTTTGTTCCCTTACCCTTCTAGGGATCTGTTTTAATGTCATGATTTCTTTTTCTTTGTACATTAGTGGTTCTCTAGTTCTCCCATAGATTTCATCTCTAATGGTCTTTCTTACCAATCGTACATGTATCTCTCTCAGCAGCCTATGCCTCCGTGCATAGTTAGTATAAATTCGGTACACCTCTATATCGTTTCTCATTTCTTGGACGTCCCTCTGTAATGCATTGGCTAGCAACTCTGCCATCAAGTAGATTCAAGTAGATTGGTAGATTCTCTTCTTTATGTTCATCTATGTTTTGAAATCGTAGGTAGAATGAAGATCTCTCCATCTCTAGATGCATAATGGCATCTTTCAGATTCCTGTTTGCGGCCATCATATTTTGCTCTGTCGTTTCAACTTTCTTCTCTAGATGTTCTGTTCTAACTTCCACCGTTTTAATTTTTTGTTCATTCTTTGTTATTGCTTCTTGTATTAATCCCATCCTATCATCAGGCTTATGGATATCTCCACTCATTTCTTCCATACCACCTTTCATTTCCTCATGGTTACTTGTTATAGATTCCTGGGTTTTCATCATCTCCTGCATCATGTTTAGAGTTGTTTGTAGATTCTGTAAGGCTTAATGTTGAACCCGACTTTTCACCTCCCAGCATACTCTCTATCGACCTTTGGCCTGATGGGGAAGGCATCATTGATGTTGGTTTTTTCCTTGTCTTCATCATCGTCGTCGTCGTAGTAGTTGACATTCTCAAAATTGTATATAGCTGTGTCCAAAATACCATAAATTCCCAACCCAACTGGGCACTATTCTTATATCTGTTACAATATTGTAGTCAAATAAATACAATACTATCTATAAGCCTCCTTTACTTTAAGGTCTCAGAATCTATGTTATTATATCTTCTATATTATGCTAATTAATCTTAATCACTAGGTATCATTTATTTAATTAACTCTCAATAAAAATATATCAGTAATACTTTTATACTAGCTACTTTGTCCCAGTAATATAATCAATGATCTAATTGTCTACAATAACCAAAATGGTACCATACAGTTGATATCAGACAGTCAATAAATCAATATTTTATATATATATTATTGTAGTTTACAATTAATAAAAATAGTAGTAAATATCAATTGATTAATAGTAAATATCCATAAGTAAATAATAATAGGTGGTGGATAATGACATTAATATCACCATAATTTCCAATAATCAGTAATAATTTCTTTCACAGTCTTATTTTAACTTGTCTAATTAATTCAATTATATAAAGCTAAAATTCATATAAAATTCCTATAGAAAAAGGATAAAGCAAAAGGAGAATAAGTATCAGTTCATCAATCAATATATATTGTAAATTGTAAATTACAAATATCAATTTATGGTCTACCAATCACAATACTTCTTGTTTCTTTTTATCTTATTGTTATATTATCAGATCTTACACAATTATTCTTTCCAAGTTTTTGTATTTAAGTCCAAATGTTCAGATGTCCTTAGAAAAGTTTAGAATGCTTAATATTCTTTATACTACTACCTTCAAGTCTTCTCGGTACAAAATGTCCTCTTCCTTCTAATATGCACAGTCACTGCAGAGTCACTAACCCAGCTGGATTTCTTTAGCTCTCCTTCAGCACTTCTCTTCCGTTCTCTTTCAAAAACTCCTCCTTCTGGTCTATTTAGGCAAACCTCGCCAAACCCCACAAAATAGTCAGTCAAATAGTCAAATTATCTGTCTTAAATAAATTTAAAGTAGTTCCAAGCTCTAACTTTAATCTCTAGTCTGTTCTCCCACTCTGGCAAACATTCACTGTACTCGATTGTCGATCTTCTGCTCCCACTGCTAAATTGCCAAATTCCCCTCTCTGGAGACTCACTTCTCAGTCACTCTCTCCAGGTCGTTTTATCTCTGAGGATTAGGTACCTCTCTCCATCAATTCTCACTTTCACTCTTCACTGTTTGCCTCCATTGTCTCATTCTTTGCTTCCTTCACCACTTCTTGGGCTGTCACGCCTCTGGAACCATCTCTAGGGCAGGTCTCTTCCACGCTGTTTTCAAGGGGTTTCTCTTACAGGATCGGGGGATCACGCCTCCACCTGCTACCCTTGGAGTTTCTCCTCTCTATCGCAGTCCTCTCCAGGGTTCTTCATCAGGCATCCAAATGTGGAAAAATTGGACATTCAGAGCAGGCATGGCTCATGTCGAACCAATGTGACGTCACCCCAGAAGTTCAGCTATACCCCTTTTCTTTTTATGTGGCAAGGCAAGGTGCAATTTCCCTAGCTTAGATGATTTTAAAATGTTTCCATATTGTTTTTTAATGTGCACCTCTTGTAAACAAGTAATGTCCATATTCTGCTTTTGGAGTCTTGCTAACATTTTTCTTCTTTTAACCGGAGAGTTCAGTCCATTTATGTTAATTGATATCAAATTAATTTCCTGTTCCATATTGTTGTTTATATAGAGTTCTTATTCCTCTCTTTACCTTTGCTTCTCTTTGCAATCTCATCCTTATCCTTTCTTCTTCTTGATGATCCATTTCCACCCTTTCTTTCACTTCCTGATCACATTCTTTTTCTTCCAGTTGTTGTTCCTCTTGGCTTTTGCTCTCTATGTCTTCTCTACTGTCCTGTTCTTCACCAGATACTAAATAATGATCATAAAATTCCTGTGCTTTGTCGAGTGTATCAATATGGAATTTTTTTTCTTGCCATGAAATAAGCATCCCTTCTGGTAACAGCCACCTAAACAGTATTCTATTTTTAATTAGTTGTGATGAAAGCAAGTTATAATTTCTTCTTTGCTGTCTTACCCTTCTGGGAACCTGTTTTAATGTCACTATTTCTTTTCCTTTGTAAGTCAATGGCTCATCTCTTCTTTTTAGATACACTTCATCTGTAGTTGTTTTTCTTGTAAATCTTACATGTACGTCCCGCAGTAGTTTGTGCCTCCGTGCATAATTGGTAAATATTCTATATGTTTCATCTATATCGTTCCTCATTTCTTGTTTGGTTTTCTGTAGCGCCTTTGCCAGCAATTCTGCCATGAGGTTAGGAAGATCCTCTTCTTTACTTTCCATTATATTTTGAAATCTCAAGAAGAATGCTGATTTTTCCATTTCGAGATGCACTATTGCCTCTTCGAGATCTCTGTTTACCAACATCAGTTTTTGTTCTGTTGTTTCAAGCTTCTTTTCAATTTGATATGTCCTAGCTTCCACCGTTTTTATTTTCTGTTCATTCCTGGTCATCGCTTCCTGTATATTTCCTATCTTGTCATCTAATTTAGGTATATCTCCTTTCACCTCTCCCATCTAGCTTTTTATTTCTTCATGCTTTCTTGATATTGATTCCTGCGTCTTCATCATCATTTCTTGGAGCATGTTCAAAGTTGTCTGTACATTCTGTAAACTTGAAGTGGATCCTGATTTCTCGCTTCCTAACATACTCTCTATCGGCCTTTGTCCAGATGGGGAAGCCACCATTGATGTTGTCTTTTTTCCTGTCTTAGTGATTGTTGTTGTGGACAGCTTCTTCAAAATTATATATAACTGGCTCCAAAATACCATATATCTCTAAGTCTTCTGGACACTTGTCTTATAACTATTGCCTAGTATTCACAAATAGTATACAGATGAAACTCAAAAAATTAGAATATCGTGCAAAAGTTCACTTATTTCAGTAATGCAACTTAAAAGGTGAAACTAATATATGAGATAGACTCATTATATGCAAAGCAAGATAGTTCAAGCCGTGATTTGTCATAATTGTGATGATTATGCCTTACAGCTCATGAAAACCCCAAATCCACAATCTCAGAAAATTAGAAATTGTGAAAAGCTGCAATATTCTAGGCTCAAAGTGTCCCACTCTAATCAGCTAATTAAGCCATAACACCTGCAAAGGGTTCCTTAGCCTTTAAACGGTCTCTCAGTCTGGTTCAGTAGGAATCACAATCATGGGAAAGACTGCTGACCTGACAGTTGTGCAGAAAACCATCATTGACACCCTCCATAGGGAGGGAAAGCCTCAAAAGGTAATTGCAAAAGAAGTTGGATGATCCCAAAGTGCTGTAGTTTAGTTTAGTTTAGTTTTATTGGACTTATATGCCGCCCTCTCTCCCTAGGGACTCAGGGTGGCTCACAATATTAAAATGCACAATACAAAATTAAATTAGTTAAAACAGAATTAAACCCCAAGCCCAATAGAATCTAAAAACAATAAAACTTAATATAAAATAGAATTAAAAACCCATCCCACTTCACTTCAATCCAGGCCGGCTTGCTGAAAAAACCAAGTCTTCAGGACGCGGTGGAAGGAACGGAGGTCCAGGGCTAATCGGAGCCCTAAGGGGAGCTGATTCCACAGGGTGGGTGCTCCCACAGAGAAGGCCCTACCCCTGGGTGCCACCAGCCAACACTCTCTGGCCAATGGCACCCCAAGGAGGCCCTGCCTGTGGGAGCGTACAGGGTGATGGGAAGTTGATGCTGGCAGGAGATGTTCCCACAAGTACCCTGGACCCAAGCCATGTAGGACTTTGTATGTTAACACCAACACCTTGAATCTCACCTGGAGGGCAACCAGCAGCCAATGTAGCTCATGCAGGAGGGGTGTAATATGGGAGTATCGGGATACTCCCATCACAACTCCAGCGGCCGCATTCTGCACCAATTGAAGCCTTCGGGTAGTCCGCAAGGGCAGTCCCATGTAGAGAGCATTGCAGTAGGAGAGTAACAAGTGCATGAGTAACTGTCCGTAAGGCATCTTGATCCAGATAGGTGTGCAACTGACGCACCAGGCAAACCTGAGCAAACGCCCCCCTGGTCACAGCTCCCACCTGAACCTCCAAACTGAGCTATGTATCCAGGAGGACACCCAAGTTGTGAACCCTATCCACGGGGGGCAACACCTCTCCCTCCATGACCAATGATGGAATATCCTGGATTATCTGAGATGCCGGTATATACAGCCACTCAGTCTTGGCTGGGTTGAGCCGGAGCCTGTTCCTTCCCATCCAGATCCACACCGCATCCAGACAACGGGACATCACGGTGAGGGCATCACTGATTTGGTTCGGGATGGAGATGAAAAGCTGGGTATCATCCGTATATTGATGATACCTCACCCCAAAACAATGGATGATCTCACCCAGCGGCTTCATATAGATGTTGAACAGGAGGGGTGAGAGGACCGACCCCTGAGGCACCCCGCAAGCTAGGAGCCTCGGGCTAGACCTCTGCCCCCCTGTCAACACCGATTGCGAATGACCTGAGAGGTAGGAGAACTGCCATAAAACGGTGCCTCCCACCCCCAACCCCCCGAGGTGCCGCAATAAGATACCATAGTCGATGGTATCAAAAGCTGCCAAGAAATCTAATAGGACCAGGACAGAGCAGAATCCCTTGTCCCGAGCCCTCCAGAGATCATCCACCAGCATGACCAATGCCGTCTTCGTGCTGTAACCGGTCCGGAAGCCTGATTGGTATGGATCTAGGTAATCAGCTTCCTCCTGGAACTCTGGAAACTGCTGAGCCACCATGCTCTCAACAACCTTCGCAACAAAGCGAAGGTTGGAGACAGGATGAAAGTTATTCAAAATGGCTGGGTCCAAGGCAGGCTTCTTAAAGAGGTGTTTCACCACCGCCTCCTTCAAGGTGGCGGGAAAGGATCCCTCCCTCAACGAAGCGTTGACCACTGCCTGGAGCCAGCCACGTGTAACCTCCCGGGTGGCATAGACCAGCCAGAAGGGACACGGGTCCAAGAAACACATGGTGGAACTCAGCCTCCACATGATCCTGTCCTCTTCATCTAAGGACACAGGCTCCAACTCATCCCAGATGGTATTAACCAGACTCACCGTTACTCCTTCATCTGACTCTTGCCAGTCAGAGTCCAAGCTGGCCCGAATCTGAGCGATCTTATCCAGCAGATGCTGACTAAACTCCTTCCCTGCAAAGGGTCCTCCCTTGCCCCCTGATGAAGGAGGGAACGGGTGAGCCTAAATAAGGCGGCCGGGAGATCATCTGCGGATGCAATGAGAGCAGAGAAGTAAGCACACCTCGCCGCTCCCATCGCCACCAGATAAGTCCTAGTATAGGCTCTTAGCTGGGCATGGTCAGATTCAGACCGACTGGATCTCCAACTGCTCTCCAGGCCCCTCCTTTGACGCTTCATCTCCCGGAGCTCTGCTGAAAACCAAGGAGCTAACCGGGATCTGCGACGGGTTAGGGGCCGCAAGGGGACAAAACGGTCGAGAGCCTCCGAGGCCGCCCACTGCCAGGCATCCATCAAGGTCTCGGCCGAGCTGTGGGTAAGAGAAGTGGGAAACAACCCAAGCGCTGTCTGAAACCCCTCAGGGTCCATCAGGCGCCTGGGGCGGAACCACCTAGTTGGCTCCGCCGCCCAGCGATGTGGGGTGGCCTGCTGGAAGACCAGCCACAGGAGATAATGATCAGTCCATGACAGGGGCTGAATAGTTGGTGAGCCCCCACCAACATCAAAGCACATTAATAGAAAGTTATGTGGAAGGGAAAAGTGTGGAAGAAAAAGATGCACAAGCAGCAGGGATGACCGCAGCCTGGAGAGGATTGTGGAAAAGGTCATTCAAAAGTGTTGGGGACTTTCACAAGGAGTGGACTGAGGCTGGAGTCAGTGCATCAAGAGCACTGACACACAGTGCACACACAGACGGATCCTGGACATGGGCTTCAAATGTCGTCAGAAGCATCTTACCTGGGCTAAAGAAAAACAGACCTGGTCTGTTGCTCAGTGGTCCAAAGTCCTCTTTTCTGTTGAGAGTAACTTTTGCATCTCATTTGGAAACCAAGGACCCAGAGTCTGGAGGAAGAATGGAGAGGCACACACTGCAAGATGCTTGAAGTCCAGTGTGAAGTTTCCATAGTCTGTGTTGATTTGGGGAGCCATGTCATCTGCTGGAGTTGGTCCACTGTGCTTCATTAAGTCCAGGGTCAATGCAGCCATCTACCAGGAGATTTTGGAGCCCTTCATGCCTCCTTCTGCAGACGAGCTTTATGGAGATGCTGACTTCATTTTCCAGCAGGACTTGGCACCTGCCCACACTGCCAAAAGCACCAAAACCTTGTTCAATGACCGTGGGATTACTGTGCTTGATTGGACAGCAAACTCACCTGACTTGAACCCCATAGAGAATCTATGGGGCATTGCCAAGAGAAAGATGAGAGACATGAGACCGAACAATGCAGAAGAGCTGAAGGCCGCTATTGAAGCATCCTGGTCTTCCACCTCAGCAGTGCCACAGGCTGATAGCTTCCATGCCATGCCGCATTGAGGCAGTAATTGCTGCAGAAGGGACCCAAACCAAGTACTGAGTACATATGCATGCTTATACTTTTCAGAGGTCCGATATTGTTCTATGTACAATCCTTGTTTTATTGATTGCATGTAGTATTCTAATTTTCTGAGATTGTGGATTTGGGGTTTTCATGAGCTGTAAGCCATAATCATCACAATTATGACAAATCACGGCTTGAACTATCTTGCTTTGCATGTAATGCGTCTATCTCATATATTAGTTTCACCTTTAAAGTTGCATTACTGCGATATTCTAATTTTTTGAGTTTCACCTGTATAGTATAAATTCTGTTCTCCTGTAAGATATTCCTAGGTATACATCTATATTGTAATACCCTCTATACACTTCGAAATGATAATAGATAACTGGTTAATTATATGCTACTATTCTACTGTATAATAATATATAGTATCATCTAGATAATAAGTTAATAAAGTAGATATAATAAATTTAGTAATACAATAAATAATTAGATTCTAATTTGACTATATTCTAACATATATTGTAATTTGTAGTTAATAAATTGTTATTACTTAATAAATATTGTGAAAATATTAATCTATTATTAATTAATTGTTATTTTCTATGGTTAATGATTAATACTAATACTAATATCAAATTTTCTCAGTATTGACACAATCCAACAATTTATAATCTTAAATATTAAATAATGTCTGTCAGTTACACCTTATCAATATCCAATATATGATCTCATCAGTTATGGAGAGCTTCAAATTCATAAAGCAGAGAAAAAAGAAAAAGAGAGTAAACATAAAATAATACAGATATATATATATCTTCTTAGTTAATTATAGTCAATTGGTTAATTAATTAATTATACCATCAATTACAATACCTTTTACCTTCTTATTTGATATATTTATCTCTACTATTTAAGAATATTTAAGATATTTAATATTCTCTATAGATGCACAGTCAGATCTCCTTCAGTCAAAATGTCTTCTTTCTATCCTGCACAGTCACTGCACAGTCACTATTCCGGTCTCCTGTCTTTCTTGCTTCTTTTGAGACTTCTTTCTTCTTCTCTATCACTCTAAAGGAGTTTTTAGAAATCTCCTTCCAAACCTTGTTCACAGCACACAAAAGAAAACAGTCATCCAATTCAAGTGCTAAATAGTCAGTTTTTTGTTATAGTCTAGCCGATACCCACTCTGGTCTTCCAACTCCAGTCACTCCTTCCTCTCCAACCGTCAATAATAAAGTTAATAGCTTGTTCTTTATCTTCCGCTCCCACCACTAAGTCGCCAGTTCTTCCTTCCCTGGAGACTCACTTGTCCACCAATTTATAGGACGTTAAATTTCTGAGGTTTCAGTACCTCTCTTTGTCAGTGTTCACCACTACAACATGCTGCTTCCCTCTTTCACTTCCTTCTTCATTTGTTCAGGCCATCACGCCTCTGGACCTGGCCATAAGACCGATCTCTTCCACACTGGTTTTCAAGGGGTTTCCTCTTACTGCAGTGGGGTTTTATGACTCCTGTGCTGCCCTCTGAGCTTCCCCTCTATATCGCAGACCTCTCCAGGGTCCTTTGTCGCCTCTTCAGGCTTCCAAACATGCAAATTCGGACATTCAGTGCAGAGCTCTGCTCCTATGTCAGCACCACCGTGACGTCACCAACCAGAAGCCCATCACAATTCTTATGGTCCCGATTGTTCCTGCTTCATGACAGCCCAAAAATGGCTGTCATCCCTGCTGTCATTCGATGAGAGCTTGCTTCAGACCTAACAAGGAAATTGTGGGATTCCTCGTGGTCAACGAAGCGTCTCCCCTTCTTTCACCACCCCTCCATGGCAGCTATGTCCCCGAAGGGTCTCCCGACAGCAGTTACCGGCTGGATTTCGTGGGACTCAGCAGAGCCTGCTATTTCCCAGCCGTTCTCTCAGTGACATCAACCGGTCTTCCTCCCAAGATCCATTACACTTTTAGAGTTGAAAATACTGACTGAAAATATATGTTATTCTCACTGTTATCTGAGGTTTATAAAATATTTAGCACTCTAAACACCTTGGTTATTTCAAGCTCAGAATGCTTCTGTGAAGTCTGAACAGCCCTTTTTCAAGCTGATTTTTTTCCAAGCTGAAAAGAGATATGTTGATCTCAGAACATTTCAAATTTGAAACATTTTGCATGCTTAGTGCAATTATCCTTCCAGAATGTATATTCTAAGTATTTCTGCCATGGTATTTTTTTCTTCTTGAGTAAGACTTTTATGTAACACTCAGTTCTAGATCAGTAGTTCTCAGTGTGGGAAATTTCCAATTTCCTTGAACTGCCAGGATTGTCAACAATGTCCGTGTTGGATAAGAACTGTCAAAAATAAAGTCCATGTATTTGGAAGTTGCCCAAGTAGGGAAATGCTGATGTAGATTCACAAGTTAATTAAGATACAGATATTAAGTATTTAAACTAACATTCAAAAGTTCTGGTAAATTCAAACTTTTTCTTTATTTTCCAGATATAATTTAGGTGATTATAATGGAGAGATCATGTCTGAAGTAATGGTACATCGACAGCCCATAACGCCTACTTATGCTATTCCTGTTATTTCTGTTGCTAATAGCACTCAGTTTAAACACCCAGAAAGTATGGAATTGAAGGAATTTAAAATAAACAAGGTGACTAAATCTATCTATCATTATGCATATTACTTACTTGAAAAAATTGCTCCTTTATAATTTTATGCTGTAAATGCATAAACTATGTGAATTGTTAATTTCATTCCAAAAGATTTCAAGATAACTGCTATCTAGGTAGATACAGGTAGTCCTCGAGTTACAAATGTAATGGAGCCTGCCCATTCCATTCTTCACCTAAGGATTCATGGGAGTGAATCTCGTACCTTGAATGGGATCACTCCTTTCGCCCACACATTCGCTAATTGAATGCGAGGTTCGTTAAGTGCACATGAGGTATTTCAGAGTGGGGAAGGCCATGGGGGGGCCTACTGATGGAACAGGCCACCTGCCTAAGACCGCCCAAGGCCTCCCTGACCCACTGAAATACCTCATGCTCCCCACAATTGCTTGCCCCCCCACCCTGCCGTGCCAGGTCACTTAACTTGTGAAGTTCTAGCAAGCAGTCTCCTATCCAGCCTCGTGTGCCCCTCTGCAGTTCCATTCGGGCCTCTGCAGGCCTCACCTGGCAGGTTGCTGGCCGAAATGGAGCTTCTGAGGGGCAAATCTGGCCCTTTGACACTCCATTTGGCCCTCCGTGGGCCTCCCCCATCCCGTTGCAGGCCAAAATGGAGCCTCCGGGGGTTGGATACGGCCCCAGAGGCTCCATTTCATCATGCAACAGGCAGGGTGAGGCCTCTGCATGGATGAATGGGGCTTCAGCCGGCAAGGTACAGGACAAATGTTGCAGAGCCTCTGCGGTTGTTCGTAAAGGTGAACAACTGCTGTGGTGCTGCAAGATTTGTAGTTTTGGGCCTTGTTTGCAAATGCTAGCAGATGCTTATTGTGTAACTTCTTTCGCTAAGGGACCATTCGTAACCTGGGGATTACCTGTACTCTTACTTATTATCCTCTGTGGTAAGTAATTTTGATAGTCTATTAGGTTAAAGGTGCCTATGAACTAATCCTGTTTGATGTTGAAAATCTGAGCAAAATCACTTTGTCAGTATTTCAGTGGGAGACCACCAAGAAATCCCATGGCTGTGGTCTCGATTGTGAAGTTGTAAAAAAATGCAGAAGAAAATTCTTACTAGAAATGTTCATGAAGTCACCATGATTTGCAGTCAACTTGAAAGAGCCTTTACTTGATTCTCTATTAGGGAAGGAGAAATCCCTCTTTACCTCTTATTTTATCACAATGGTACATTTTTAAAAAGTTTCTAAAACTTTGATCTTCTTTCTCTAATTGATTTACTCAGATAAAACCATTAATGCATTTTCTCTTCATGCAGCAAGAGAAAGCTGATGCTATACGACCAAAGAGAAAATATGAGAAGAAGCCCAAAATTCTATCTTCATCAGTTGCTCTTGCTACTCAGCAGTCAATTCCTGCTGCACTGCCAATCTTTAATGTTAAAGATATGAATCAGTACGACTTTCCCAGCTCTGATGAAGAACCTCTGTCTCACGTATGATGTCTACAGTTTCTTTGGTTCAAAGGGAAGAAAGATACTTGCGTCTTTATACTTATCTACTGCTTTCTTTTTGAAGGTCTTGTCTGGCTCTTCTGAAGTTGAGGAAGAAAATGATCCTGATGGGCCATTTGCTTTCCATAGGAAAGCAGGCTGTCAGTATTATGCTGTAAGTTTTGAGTTTCTACAGTACTGTATTGTTACAGTTATTAATTAAATTCATGTTTTAACACTTTTGAATTATTTCTTTTCAAAGCCTCATTTAGAACAAACTGGTGACTGGCTGTGGAATAGTCCTAAAGGTAGAAAATTAGGAGATGAGCATTACAGATACTGCTTAACCACCCTTACTGTGCCACACAGGTGCATTGGATTTTCACGTAGACGGGTTGGACGTGGTGGAAGGTAGGCTTATTTATCGTAAAACTCACTACGCTAATATCATATTGGAAAGTATGAACATGATGCAGAAAAGCAATTGAAATGTAGTTGTTAAATATGTTTGCTGTGTTATTTAAATTAAAAATTTATGTAGCCATCTGTATTCTTAATTTTCCCTTGTAAGGCATCAACAGGTCAGGATGGGTAGTTCTCTTCCTTGGCTGCTTAGGACTAAGTCTGCGCAAAAGGTTAATTAGCCTAGCTTTGCCAACTCCGGGTGACTCTTCCCCAGTTTATGCTCAGTCCTTAGCAGCTAAGGATGTGGGTTTTGCCTCTCCTGCCTTTGGAGTTTTTCAACTTCAAAGGCAACCTTTTACTGTGGATTTCCCTTTAAGGGAAAAAAAGCCTCCGTTTGTCCTTTTACTTTCAACTTTGAAGCTCTGCTTCTCAGCTGGGGATCGGAGCCACCAAACAGCTGAGGGCTGCTCTGGGGATCTGGAGCTGCCTGTAAAAGTCACGGAGGGTGTTTTCAGCCCTCCAGGGTGAAGATTGACCTTCCAACGACCCGAGGGTCGTTTTTGAAGAGAGGAGGCTTCCGGCTGTTCCAGGAGCCTTGAAGCTGCTTTTTTTGCCAATCGTGGCGAAGATAAGGAGTTTGTTTGGCCGGCCATTTTTTTGTTGAGAGCGTGGGCATCGGCCAAGCTTCTCTTGCTGCAGGGCAGGAAGGTTTCCCCCTGCAGTGAAGCAGGCAGCCACATAGCCGGTGGCTGCCTTATTCTCCTTACTCAGCCTGCTGAAAATCTTAAAGAATTCAGGGAGAGCGCTGTTAACTCCCTGGATGAAAATAGAAGCCTCATGATAGGTGGCCATTTTGAAGACTCCTCGTGGCCGGTGGGCATTTTGGACAACAAGGCGGCATTTTGAAAATTCAGACCATTTACAACTGGCTTCTTCTTCTTCTTCATCTTCCCACCACTCTGTGCCTTTGGTCATCATCAGTTGCTGTGACAGCGGCAGACTACATCGAAGGGTAGGCTAAAATCTATTGATTTCCGGTAGGGATTGGTTTTCCTATTCGGGGAGACCAGGACCCTTGGGTACCCAGCAGGGTCTGGTCTATTCATATTGCCCTAACTGACCCAGGAGGGTTTGAGTCCCAGTAGGAGAAATCTTTCTACTGAAGTGCATTTGGGCAGAAGAAAGTAGTGGTTGGTGTGGGGATAGAGAGTTTTCCCCTGAAGAAAATCTCATAAGTCCCTTCATGTGTTCTCCTCCTGCCACAGATTGGCCTTGCTGATCACGATGTCTGAAGCCCCAAGGGAGACCAGAGCTTCTAAAGCAGCCAAGCCTCAAAAGGTGGCTCCAGCTGCTTCCACCAAGGGGAAACAACCGGTGAAGAAGGCCTCAAGGTCAGAGGAAAAAGATGCTTCCAGCCATCTAGCCATCGAAGCACATTGCCAAAGTGCATCAAGCCTCTTCTCGGGCAGCTTCAGCATGCCCTTCTTCTCCTGCTGCATTCAATGAAATAGATTTGGAAGAAGGGGGACCTTCTTCCAAGACCTGAGTTCCAAACTTGGTCCCCTAATGTATCCAGGCAGAGTGCATCTCCAATCCATTCTGAAGGCAACAGTCATGCTGAGGATCTTCAGGGTGATGCAGCACCTTGGCAGGCGCATGGACGTAGTGGTCATGGGGTGGAACTCCCATTCACTTCTACTGCATCAACATCTCGGCCTATGGGCCCTTCTGAGACTGATGTCCCTATGAATCTTCAACTCCTGATAGACAGGGCGATCAGGAAGGGCATATCAGAGAGTTTACAAAGAGCAACCCACTCTTTGGCTGCCTCTGATCTTTCAGAGAGAAGATCCAGGGTGTGGGATGATCTGCTGTCAGGATGTGGTTCTTTTACTCAAGGACCAGGGTCTACATTGGCTGAGGGCCTCGCTCCTGCTGAATCAGTGGCTCCTTCATTGGTGGGGGACCCTGATCAACCTGAATCCAATATGTCTGTGGATGAAGTCCTTCACAGGAAATTCCTGTTTTTCTGGTTGTTTTAAACATGCTCTCTTTAGTCCCTTGTTGTTCAAGGCTTGAACCACCAATTTAAAGAACGCGTGGATGATGAGGCGCTCTCATTCTTCCTCCTGAGGAGTCAGATGTGCTGTTTGATCAACCAGAAGCCAGGAAGGAGGTGGTTCCCTCGCCCAAGCTGTTTCTAAAGGTAATTAAGAAGCAGCTCAAAGCCCTGCCACAGGGCCTAATCCTTTGGCACTGATGCAGGTTCTTCAATGTGGGACCTGAGCTTACCAAGACTCTTCAGGTCCCTACAGTGGACACTCGATCGCAGCTTTGGCCTCATCCTCGTCTGCCCCTTCAGATCTGGAGGAAGTCCTCAAGGCAGAGGAAAGAAGGTGGAACAGTCGCTGCAGCGATCCCATCTAGCTGCTGCCTGGGCTGTCAAGGCTTCCTCAGCAGCTTCCTTCTTCACGAGGACCTGGATAAAATGGCTGAAGCAACTGCAACAAAAATTCCATCGGATGTCCGGGCCCGGGACATTAACAAAATCATGGCGGCAGCAGAGTTTACTGCTGATGCCACCCTTCTAGTGCCAGTTTTGCCTCAAAAGCTGTTACTGCCTCCGTAGCAGCCAGGAGAATGTGCTGGCTTTGCAACTGGCAGGCGGATGGCAGGCAAGTGGAAATTAGTGTCTGCCCCAGTCCAAGGGGAGAAGTTTTTCAGGGAAGTCCTTGATCCCCTTTTGACTGAGACCAAGGACAAAAGGAAAATCCTGCTTTCCCTTCTGAAGAGGGAACATCAGGCGTGCCCTATTTCAAGTCCTCAGCCCAGAGGATTTTCTTCGGGTTCCATCATCAGTCAAGACCTGTTTATCAGTGTCAAGATCCTCCTTCTGATCACTCAGGCAAGGGCAGGTAGCAGTTTGCTT